>CAUYUD010112512.1:0-24331 GCA_963575295.1 Alouatta caraya | reverse complement strand
TTCAACTTTTCCATCTGGATGACTGATTTCTACAGTGCCGTTTAAAATAACATACCATGAGTCAAGCTATAGAGAAAAACAAAGGTTTTATGAATCTTTAAAAAAAGGTAGTTATATGTTAACTTTGAAAAAGAATCTACCAATATACATAACTTGTATAATTTAAAAGGGAAAAAGGAGGATCTGGTTGTATTACTAAATACTCTGTAACACCCTATGCTGTGAGCCTTTGCAAGCTACTAAAGTTTATTTTGCTCTTTCTTCTTTTAGTCATCAAACAAGAACTGTCGTAACTGACCAGATTCTCTGAGACAACATAGTGTTTAAGAGCACAAACTCTTGGAATGTTAATACATACAATGCCACTAACTTGCTCAATGACTTTGGGTAAATTATTTAACCTCTCTGGGCCTCGGTTCTCTACTGCTCCAGTGGTTGGAAGGAAAGTATCTATCATAGAACTATTATGTTAATTAAATGAGTTAATACATACACTGTGCTTACAATAGTGCCTGACCAGAAAAACAAACCTTTAAGAAAAAAAAAATAGATAGCTAATGATTATTTCAGAAAGACTAGTAAAAGCCTAAATTTTAAGGCATATCTGACAAAAGATCCAAATGTTAAGAAAATAATGCCTTCATTTATGCAGAAATATTTAATGCTTTAAGAATTTATTTATTTATTTTAGAGACGGAGCCTTGCTCTGTTGGAGTGCAGTGGTACAATCATAGCTTACTGTAGCTTCAAACTCTTGGACTCAAGTGATCCTCCTGCCTCAGCCTTCCAAGTACTGGGAGTACAGGTGTGCATCACCATGTTTGGCCTATTTATTTTTTGACAGAGACAGGGTCTTGCTATGTTCCCCAGGCTGGTCTTGAATTCCTGGTGATCCTTCCACCTAGGACTCCAGAAGTATTGGGACTACGGGCATGAGCCACTGCACCCAGCCCAAAGAAGATGTATTATAAAGTTATATTATCTATCAATGAAAGACCACTTATTCTCTAATATCAAACCCTCTTATAAGCCTGAACCTTCAACGGTTTTAATGTGATTTAAGGGAAATCAAGATGGTTGGTTCTGAAGGGTAATCAATGGTAATAAGGTTTCTTTTTTCAAAAGTATACCTTTATTATTTTAAAAATAAAATACACTCACTACACAACTTGTAGATTATATAAGCTACTGGAGGACAGGGAGTGTATCTGTTTTTTTCACCCCTATATCCCTGTATCTAGAATAGTACCTGGCACAAAGCAGGCATACAACAATTTTGCTGATACAACTGTGGAAAATTAAGAGAATGCAAAAACTTCTAGAAAATAGAAGTTACTTAAAATCCCACTGTATACAGTTGTTTAAAGCTTATTTCTTTCTTCTGTATATATTTTATATTACTGAAATATTTAGAATATCCTGCTTAAAAAAATTAATACTATATTCATTTGTTCATCAAACTTTTTGGGGGAGCCCATCCTATATGACAGATGTCTTCTAGGATATGAGGAGAAAACATGTAAACAGAGCCTAGAGACAGGGATCCTATTCTCAAAGAAATTGTATCAAATAATTTAAAAAACAATTTGAATACCTTTATATCATATTCAACAGCTATATAATAATTGACTTAACTATTGCTTATCACTGGATGTTTTGGTTATGTGCAATTTTTACTTATATGTTATAGTATAAAATTATGTAATTACATGTAACAGATTATATAAGTATATAAATATGTAATTTATATTATAAATGTATTGCAATGAACATCTTTTGAAATCACTCTTTTGAGTTTTACATACGTCCTCAGGTTAGACACTCAGAAGTGTAATAACAGGTTATGTTAAGAATTTTTAAATAGTTTTCTGAAAATACTATATCAATTTACATTCCCACTAGAAGACAATGTTCATTTACCGAAATCTCAGCATTTTTACCCATTTGATAAGAAAAACAACGAAGCACTTCCTGATGGCAATAATACCTTTCAATCCCATTGCATCCTTCTTCCACCCATCCACAAGCTGTCATCTGAGCATTTTTTAATACAGAATTGTCACCTATATGCTTCAACTGTCAGCAGTTCCCTAGGATGCACTGGTACCAGTACATTTTCCTCATTCTTTTCCTTTTAAGTGTATAATAGAGACAAGGAATGAGAAGAATTCTTGACAAACATTTTAAACAATAATGATTTAATTATATAAATAGAAAAATGTTTAAGAATCCTTTAAATCTATTTAATCTATTTAAATTACAACCTAATTTGAGAAGTAAAAACATTTGGTTCACTGAATATTATTTATGGGGCATCAACTCTGTGCAAAATCTACTGTGAATAAATTAAATTTAAAAAATCAGGACTCAAAAATCCGGACAAGTTTACGGAAATTAAATTATTTTATCAGTTAGTATCCATAAGAAATGTGTATGATTTGCTGACCTACCTCTTGCCCATCTTCAAGAATAACAGCTCCAGCCTGCTCTACCACTTCAAAAATCATCACCGAGCAGAGTTCTCTCCTTACAGACATGGTCATGTTTGCAAAAGCAGGGAGCTGGTGCATAAACTCCAGTAATTGTTCTGTAAGAAAATGGAAATTCTGGTATAAAGACCATTGAGGACTATACTTAAAAAATAGAATGAAATCTAGAATTCAATACCCAATTTCCTAATCAACTTATAAATTTATATTGCTAAAGTAGAGAAACTAAGGTACTATTTGACTACTGATTTTTAAAATCAATTTTTTGATTTATACATATATTCAGACTCACATATAAATATGGGCATACTGGAAGATACCAGAATTCACAATCTCCAGAGAGAACCAGGAAACTATGCAGGTTCAAATGAAAGTAGAGAATATATTTAATATTCCTAGCCACTCCATGGGTTTAGTGATGGCCTTTGATCTAACAGATTGGTGAAAAGTCTTTTGTCTGGTTCTTATTAAGCAAAAATATTTTAAAATGTCATTAATAAATGTCAAAAAGCAATTAAAACAGAAATAATAAATGTGAATTCTAGCTCAAAATTTGTCTAACTAGGTAACTCTCTTTAACCAACAAATGTTTGTGAGTGCCTTAGACCATTCCCTGGTATGGACATATGTGTAAGGAAGATATAAATATAAGGAAGAAACACATATAAGCAGCCAACAAAGAGATTAACTACAAGGTGCTATATATCCACAGAAAATAGGAACTAACTGTATCTTAATTTTTTTAGTTTTATGAAAATAGTACTGTATACAATTCTGTATCAGTAAAAATGCACTTTCAATTTCTGTCCAGGTAATGTTCACAACATGAATCCACGATGCAAGTTATTTAACTAGATTATATCTTTCGAATGGCAAGGAATGTTCAAATACATTGATCTTTACTCACATAAACAACTTTTTTAGTAGCAGCCTCTTTTAATTGGAATGATAGCTATTATAAAAATGCAATCTAAGATAAAAATCTTAATTAAATCATGACACTATATATTTGACACTAAGTGATCTTTGCTCCTGAAAGATAACATTAACATCTTTAGTATCATTCAACTTCCCAACTGTAGTAACTAATTTTGTAAAAAAATTACATGAAGAAAAATTTCTGTTTTAAGCGTACACACAACACATACATATATTTAAGCTAGGGAAATAAAAATATGAATTGACAAAAATCTGCAAGTTTTTCAAAAAGCAAATTCACAGACACTGAACACTGTACTGTGCTTGTGCTTTCAATGTCTTACAGACATGAGGGGAAAAAAGTCAGTTTAATACAATCAAAGCTTTTGTTTTATATATTGTGGCAGCCAACTTCAAAGATGGCTCCCAGTGACCCCTGCCTCCTGATAGTCACGTCCTTGGGCAGTCCCATTCCACACTGTATTAGAGTTACTTGGTCTAACAGAATTTAGCAAAAGTAATGATGCGTTACTCTTGAATTCAGATCATAAAAAACACTGTGGCATTTGCCTTATTCTCCCTTGGATAACTTACTTAGGGGGAAGCCAACTGCCATGTTGTAAGGACAATTAATCGGTCAATGAGAGGCCCACATGAAGAGAAACTGAAGGTCATCATGCAACAAAGGCCATGTAAATAGCCATCTTGGACATAGATTCTACAGCTCAGCTCAGTGAAGACCTGAATGGCTGCAGCCCTCTGTCAATTCTGATTACAAGCCAGAACCACCCAGCTAAGGTACTCCTAAATTTCTGACTCACAAAAACTATAAGATAATGGTTTAAAACAACATACATTTATTAAGTTTTAGAATAATTTGTTATGCAGCAATAGGTAACCATATAAATTAAATTACAAATTCTTATGGTGAACTCATGTATTTCTTACCAATGTCATCATCAGTTTTGTCTGCAGGCTCTTTCTCAAGACATTCTCGAACAAGATCTCGTCCCTGCAATGGATCTGTTCTGTCAATCTCTTCATCTTCCTCTTCGTCATCCTCAGAATCAACAGGTCCTTCTGGAAGACGTGTCAAATCTACATCTCCCACCTCACTCTCTGTAGCCTACGAAAAGAAATGTTGATCACTTATCATTTCATGTTAAAAATATTGTAAGTCACAGTCTGAATTAATCAAAACTACCCCTCCCTACAAAATATTAAAAAGACTTAGGCAATGCTATATGCTGCATCAAGAAGAACACAACAAAATTATACTTATTTATAAAAGGTTTCTTTTTGCCGAAAATTTACAGGCTTGTCTTTCTACAGTGTGACAACTAGGTGATAAATCAGAGTCAGCAAATATACAATGGTCAGGAGACTCAAACATCACTAAATGTATTAATATCTGTTTTCCCCCAAACACCCGTATTTCATAAAAGTTTACTACAGAGTTTACTAAAACATGAAGTACTGGAAAGAAAAAGTTTACCAACAATCACCTTATGAGTACCTATTAGTCTATGCTGGGTACTGTGAAGAAGATACTGTTCTTTCATCACAGAAGTTTAGGCTTAGTAGAGTAGGTAATCATATAAATTAAGAATAAAAGTTTAAAGTAAGGTAAAGAATAGTACTAAAATACTCTAAAATAGACCCATTGTAAAGGACTGAACAAATACTCTTCATTTACCAGTATCTTACTGTTGGATCTAAAAGTGTGCAAAGAGCTGTGATTTCTGAATCAATCCATAAAATGACCTTATACTTACAACTATAATTTGGAAACGTGTTAGTGTCACATATTTGTAAAGAAATTATAAAAATTTTAAAAACCATAAATTAAAAAGTAATTCATAGAAAATAGTGAAAATGTTTTTTAGAAGATAAAATTGTCCTAAGTAGATTCTTAAAAAATATTTCTGGCTGGGCATGGTGGCTCATGCCTGTAATCCTAGTACTTTGGGAGGCTGAGGCAAGTAGATCATGAGGTCAGGAGTTCAAGACTAGCCTGGTCAATACAGTTGAAACCCTGTCTCTACTAAAAATACAAAAATTAGCCAGGAGTGATGGCAGGAACCTGTAATCCCAGCTATTGGGGAGGCTGAGGCAGGGAACTGCTTGAACCCGGGAGGCGGAGGTTACAGTGAGCCAAGATTGTGACACTGCACTCCAGCCTGGGTGACAGAGAAAGACTCTGTCTCAAAAATACATACATATACACACACATATATATGTATTTCTAAATATTATACTTGATTAATATTGTTAATGAAAAAGCATGAACATTAAGGCATTATAGAAAAAATGAGTGGACATACAAGAATTCCATAAATAAAAAGCACTTAAATATGAGTATTAGTGAAGACTACAGAATCTTCATTAAGTATCTCCTGTTTTGAACATTTACTGTTTTCTCTGCCAAGATGATCGTCTTTTTTTTTGACACAGGTTCTTGCACTGTCACCCAGACTGGAATGTGGTGGTGTTGCGCTACAGATCTCGGCTCACTGCAGCCTCGTCCTCCTGGACTCAAGTAATCCTCTCTCCTGAGCACTCTGAGTAGCTGGAACCACAGGTATGTGCCACCATACTCAGCTAATTTTTTAAATTTTTGTAGAGACTGGGAGAAGGAGATCCCCTTATGTTGCCCAGGCTGGTCTCGAACTCCTGGACTCATGTGATCCATCCACCTTGGCCTCCCAAACTGCTGGGATTACAGGGTGAGCCACTATGCCCAGTCGATCTTCCTTCTTTTGAGGACTACTATTCCTCTCCATCTTAATTCCAGAGATTCCAGTGGGAAACAGTGCCCTGCTCCGTGAGCTTTTCTCTAGATTTCTGTAAACAATTAGATCTGGAAGCAGAGCACCCTTTCTGCCCGGCCTGAAGTATATTTTTGAATAATATATGGAACCACAAACTTGTCTGCAGTTGCTAAATTGGAAGAATCTGAAAGTAGACAGCCTATTGCCACATGGAAATGCCTTTCTATGAAAGGAGAAAATGAAACCAATAGGCAGGGAAATGGGAGGGGAATGGGGAGGAGGACACTGAACAAGAGAGGCAAACAAAGACTCAGAGCAACAAAACAACAGAAACAGAGCATGCAGGACAGAGAAAGAAAGAGCACTTGTGACAGAAAGTGTCACAAAGAAAGCAAGCAAGGAAAAATAAGCAAGCCATAAGGCACCGAAAGACCAGAGACAGACAGAGGCAGACACACCTGCAAGGATCCAGGTACCCTGAGGCTAGAGTTGCCTCTGCTTTGTCTGCTGGTCAATGGCTTTACATTTTTTCATTTTTTTGTTTTTTTAAGACAGGGTTTCACTCTGTCACACAAGCTATGCAGTGATCAGTGATATGATCACAGTTCACTGCAGACTCAGCCTCACTAGTAGCTAGGACCACAGACACTGGCCTGTTGGCTTTTGTTAATTCAAGTTAAGCCTCCCATACCTACAAATGGAAAAGTCTGGATCTGTTTCCTAAGACCATGTCTTATACTTCCTTGGATTTCTGCACAGCTTTAAGTGACAGTCATTTAACAATCCAAACTAAATACTCAAATTGTGATCTTTAAATTAGACAAGCTGGTTTTTAAGGGTCTGAGATTGTCTGAATGTTTGCATCTCCTCAAAATTCTTATGCTGAAATCCTAACTCCTAAGGTGATGTTATTAAGTGGGGCCTTTGGGGAAGTGATCAGGTCATGAGAACTCTCATGAATGGGATTAGTATAAAAGAAGTCTGAGGGAGCTCATTCGCCCCTTCTACCTTGTGAAGCTACAGTTAGAAAGTACCTCTATTAATCAGAACGAGGTCCTTTTCCAGACACCAAATCTGCTGCTGGTGCCTTGATCTATAACTTTCCAGCAAGGATAGCGAGAGATAAATTTCTGTTGTATGTAAGCTATCCTCCAGTCTATACAGTATTTTGTTATAGCAGCCTGAATGGACTAAGACAGTCATATGGGGCAATTCTATCTCATGACTGACTAGTATGCTCTAAGCTGTTTTCTGGCTATGAAATTTCAGGGTTTAAATGGAGAGTGAGAGAGAGAGAGAGACAGAGAGAGAGAGAGAGAGAGTGTGAGGGGGTGTGTGTGTGTGTGTGTATATGTATTATATATATATATTAAGACGGAGTATTGCTCTTGTTACCTAGGCTGGAGTGCGATGGCACAATCTCGGCTTACTGCAACTTTCGTCTTCGGGGTTTAAGTGATTCTCCCGTCTTAGCTTCCTGAGTAGCTGGGATTACAGGCGCCCACAATCACCCCTGGCTAATTTTTGGTATTTTTAGTAGAGACAGGGTTTCCCTATGTTGGCCAGGCTGGTCTCAAACTCCTGACTTCAGGTGATCCACCCGCCTCGGCCTCCCAAAGTGCTGGGATTACAGGCGTGAGCCACTGTGCCCGGCCTGGAGTATATTTTTGAATAATATATGGAACCACAAATTTGTTTTGCAGTTTAGAATCCCTTTTCAAAGACAAGTAGTTTTAAATTTAAATATGTGTACATGCTAAAAAGACTTGCTCAAAAACCTTATTTACATATACTGATTTAACCTAAGAAACTAGTGTGAAAAAAACCTAAAGCAATATTGTCCATACAATTTCTCAATACATAGAAGAGCTCACTCCTGGTACATCCCTTTTTTATTTTATCAATTTTTAAGTGTAATCTGCATTAAAAATTCAGGTTTTTAAACCAATCTTAAATAAGATTTTAATTCCCTGACCCAGATTATTTCAACTTAGTCTCATTACCATGTTTTAGATATGTCTGATAAAAAGATAGATGGCTCACAACATAAAAAGGCAACATAAAATTTAGTTATACGGACAGTAGGTAAGGCTAATTATCATCTGTATGAAAAGCAAGGCCATTAAAGAAGACAGCTCTTTAGAAAGAATGGAATTCATGGGTTGGGACTGAGAGAAGGCTACTAAAAGAACTTTTTAAGGAAACTTTTAAGACTAACTGCAAAGGAAAGAATATAATCTACCCTTTCAACTGCCTTTGTAGGCCAGGCACAGTGGCTCCTGACTGTAATCTCAGCACTTTGGGAGGCAGAGGCAGGCAGATGGCTTGAGCTCAGGAGTCTGAGACTGGCCTGGGCAACATGGAGAAACCCTGTCTCTACAAAAAATACAAAATTAGCCCAGTGTGGTAGCACATGCCTGCAGTCCTAGCTACTCAGGAGACTGAAGTGGGAGGATTGCTTGAGCCTTGGAGGCGAAGACTGCAGTGAGCAGAGATCTTGCCTCTGCACTCCAGCCTGGGTGACAAAATGAGAACCTGTCTCAAAAATCAAAAACCAAAATCCCCCAAAAAAACCACAACTGCCTTTCTTATACCTGGTACTTTTGACATCGTATAAAAAGAAAAAGAATAAAATTAGTTAAGAAAATACACTAAACTACTAAAATATTAACAGTATACAACAGCATAAGCTGATAAAATAGCAATTAAGAATAAAAAATAAGATTGGTAAAAAACATGCTAGGAAATTTAAAAGAATTTTTTTAACTTAAAATTAAATAAATAAATAAATATATAAAGACTAATTCCTTGATTAAACAAAGGAAAGCCAGGTCCTTAAGATAAAGGTAGATATGATTATGACCACAGGACAAGAAGTCACTGCATGATACTTCTGAAAATGCAGTTCCCAGTTTAATTCTATAATAATTAGATAAGAATTTTTTTTCAATGTAATATCCATAATGTTTAGAATACAATAAAAACTTACTACATATGTGAAGCAGGGAAATGTGACCTATAACCAGGAAACAAATCACTACAAAGAGACTCAATAATGATAGAGAAAATGAAAGTAAAAACAAGAACTTTCTACATTTATTATAAATAAGTTAAAGAATTTAGAAGAAAAACATAATTAGATGAAAAATGGAAAATATCCATAAGGAGATGTAAACTGTAAGAAGAATAAATTTAAAGAAAGGGCAATAAAAACTATGCAAACTGAACCAGAGAGGAGAAAAAAGCCAAAAAAAATTTAATAAAGCCTTAGAGACTCATAGCATAATATCAAGAGTGGGGACAAACTATGTGGGTCAAAAGACACTACATACTCATGGTATGGTACATAGAAGACTGATCCCTGGCCTTTCAACTAATTTATCTTAGCACCTGGGATATATCAGACCCTTAGAAAGATTATGATAAATGAGTTAAGCCCAGGAAATATACGTGTGTGTGTGTGTGTGTGTGTGTGTGTGTGTGTGTGTGTGTGTGTGTGTGTGATAGGACTAAGACAGTATGAAACTTCTTGTGTTTTTCTTGTCCTGACAAATGAATGTGTCTCTGTGTATATGTATAAATATAATTTGGAGAGGCAGGCAGACAGGCGATTTTCTGATGACTCGGCCTTCCCCAAATAACCCACCAGAGGATATCCTTTTCCTGTTTGCATCTAGATAAACATGAAGCTACAACGGTGAGCACTATAGAGCAGAAGTAAGAGTTATACAAACTTACCAAAAAAACCTCATTTTCAAATTTAGGGCAAGTATTAAGCCTGAACCTTAGACTTTTAGTCCTCTCTTTTCTGTATTTCCACCTTTAGTATTTAATTTAACCTTTTTCACAGACCATTTAGTCCTTAGGTCTTCTTGGTCAGAATGCTATGAAGTTAATCTTTTACTTACGCAGTCCAGGCTGACCCATTTCATAACCTCTACAACAGGGCAGACAGGCAAAGTCAAGTCTTCTTTTCTTTGGATAATCAAGTTTTAGTTAGCAGAGATCTGCATTTTCCTTGGAGCCAATATTGGTTTCTACTTTCAAATATAATTCAACGCAAAAAAATTTTACTAGATTACTTCCTAAGTGCCAACACTGTGCCTGACTCAGCATGGGATACAAATCAACTCCGCACTCCATAAATTTACTATGATGATGAAAAATGTTAAGTTTACAAGCAACCACCAAAAAAAGCGGAGAGAAAAAGTGACATGTCCGAGAGAAAACCTGCGGCAGGATTCTAAGGAAGGAGACACCTCGTCTTGTTGGAAAAACATGGAGACAATATGAAAATGTTATCTACATGAACCTACAGGTAGAAGAGCATGATTAAACACAAAGCTAGGAAAAGGCAGACATGTTCAGGGAATAACATACATATGTCATGAGGCAGAATCTAGAATGTGTAAGTGGGGGAACAGTAAAATATAAAACCACATTGTAGTTAAAAGTAAAAGGCTTGAATTTAAAATGAGGACTGTAAATTAGATAACAATGAGGCATTAAAGCTTTTTAAATACAGGAGTAATTAAAGTCAGAGCAATTTATTTCAAGTGGGAGTTTAAAAATGGTAACAGATTTTGAATTCTGACTAGGACTTAGATGATATTCCTTCTTTTTTCCCCCTGAGATGGAGTCTCTCTCTGTCGCCCAGGCTGGAATGCAGTGGAGCGATCTCAGTTCACTGCAACCTCTGCCTCCTGGGTTTCAGCGATTCTCTTGCCTCAGTCTCCTGAGTACCTGGTGCATGCGCCACTGCTCGTGGCCAATTTTTTTTGGTATTTTTAGTAGAGATGGGGTTTTTGCCATGTTGGCTAGACTGGTCTCAAACTCCTGACCTCAAGTGATCCATCTCAACCTCAGATGATATTCTTTACAGAAATATTAAAGAAAGGTAGAAGAGAACATGTGGTGACTTGGGATGACAAAAGAACATACTGGTGAAAATGTAGCACCAGGGTTCTGAAGAGATTGGCACTCAGAGCTGTGTATTAGGAAATCATGTGCCATAGAGGTGGTAACTGAACCCCTGGGATTTTTAAGAAAACACTTACTCCTTATGTAGAAACTGAAAAGATAGGTGGAAGATAAATGTGTGCCTTGAGTTGTTTAAGAATGAGTTAATGAACAGACAAGCGCTTTTGTTCAAGAGTCAATATTTCACAGTTTTCCAGCTCATGGAAGAGACTGAAATAAATAGAAAAAGCAATCTAGAAAGAAGTATTCCTTATACTCTTGAGTACTCTCTGAAGATGCATAAAATAGTCTAAGAACACTCTCATACCTTAACGTATACTTTAAAATTTTAATCTATACTGAATAGAAACACATTTACACTGGAATGATTAATTTGCTTTTTCCCCTGACACTGTGGTAAATACTGCATTTTGAAGTTTCTTTGAGAGCCAAAGGCTTTTATTTTTAGACCAGAAGACATGAAAATTCTCAAGAAAGGAATGCACAGACGTGTAGCTACACATCTGGCCATACAAAACAGGGTAAATAGTTTTCCTGTTAAGAACTGCTATCAGGAAAATCAAATCCCACATGTTCTTACTTATAATGGGGCACTAACAATTGGGTACATGTGGACATGAAGATGGGAGCAAGAGACACTGGGGTCTATTAGAGCAGGGAGAGAGGGGTAAGGGCTGAAAAACTACCAACCCGGGTGACTGGATCATTCAAACACCAAACCTCAGCATCACACAATATACCTATGTTACAAATCTGTACATGTACTCCCTGAATCTAAAATAAAATTTGAAATTATTTTTAAAAATTGGGGAGACATTCATTTTTCTGGACAAGAAGACTCCACATTAGAAAAAAATGCCCAAATTAATCTATAGTCTTCTGCCCCACAAAAAAAGCTGGATTTCACTTGAAAAGTTTCTAAATTTCTCTAAGAAGAAAAGCAGAAACGCACATACACACAAAATTGCTATTAGGCTATCTTTCTGATCTCTTCCCCTCAACTCTCCAAATTAAAAATACTTGTATCACAAGGCTTTGCTTATGGTTTTAAAGGCTGGGCATTCACTTTAAAAATATCTCATATGCTAAAATTCAAATAACTAGACAAATCATTTCAGCTATTCCTGGCCAAGATGTATACACTGGCAATATACACCTATAACTAAGGTGTATATTCATAGCTCCAACACAGAATCTAAAGGTAGCCTAAGGTGAAGGGAAAGACCCAGGGTCCAGTACTGATATTTCTTTTCCTTGTTTTATTCCTGAGGATGTGATTAGAAACATGTGCACATGTGTGTACATATACACACATGCACATGCACACTCAATTTAGTTAGTTGGGTGACATTTATCTTTCCATGGATTAAAAAAAATTATAGGTCTAGAAATCTAGTATTTTGGAGGGTATACTTTATAAACCTATTATAATCCTGTGTTTATTCTTTTTACTCTCCTTTAAATCTTTTCCAAAGTGTTTTCAACTTTTAACTATACAATCTATTTACATCCTCAGATTTGTTAAATATACAAAT
This sequence comes from Alouatta caraya, assembly GCA_963575295.1. Classification (NCBI taxonomy): domain Eukaryota; kingdom Metazoa; phylum Chordata; class Mammalia; order Primates; family Atelidae; genus Alouatta; species Alouatta caraya. The sequence continues at coordinate 11,638 of CAUYUD010112512.1, read as the reverse complement.
AATAATGTTCATTTAAGAAACATAATAAAAACTACCCACAAACCTACCACCAGTAGAAAAACAATGTTTTTCTAGTAGAGACGGGGTTTCACCATGTTGGCCAAGATGGTCTCGATCTCTTGACCTCGTGATCCACCCACCTCGGCCTCCAAAAGTGCTGGGATTACAGGCATGAGCCACCGCACCCGACCAGTCCTTATATATTTTTATGTATCATGTGTATAAAATCTTTTTTTTTTTTTTTTAAAACAATGTTTTTCTTCTGGTGATAGAAATATCAGTACCGGTGCTCTTGAACTCGGATTTACATTCTGTATCTACAAGTATAAAATGTGTAAGTATGTGGGCATATATACTTATTTATATAAATAATAAAATGTTAAATATACCTACATACTCATCTCATAGATATGATATGTAAGGTTTTAGGCTGGGCTTGGTGGCTCACGCCTGTAATCCTAGCATTTTGGGAGGCTGAAGTGGGCAGATCACCTGAGGTCGGAGTTCGTGACCAGCCTGGCCAACATGGAGAAACCCTATGTCTACTAAAAATACAAAATTAGCCGGATATGGTGGTACATGCTTGTAATCCCAGCTACTTGGGAGGCTGAAGCAGTAGAATCGCTTGAAATCAGGAGGTGGAGGTTGCAGTGAGCCGAGATTGCACTGTTGCACTCTGGCCTGGGAAACAGAGTGAGTCTCTGACTCAAAAAAAAAAAAAAAAAAAAAAAAGATTTTATATACATGATACATAAAAATATATAAGTACTGGTCGGGTGCAGTGGCTCATGCATGTAATCCCAGCACTTTGGGAGGCCGAGATGGGTCGATCACGAGGTCAAGAGATCGAGACCGTCTTGGCCAACATGGTGAAACCCCGTCTCTACTAAAAATACAAAAATTAGCTGGGTGTGGTTGTGTGTGCCTGTAGTCCCAGCTACTCAGGAGGCTGAGGCAGGAGAATTGCTTGAACCCGTGAGGGGGGAAGTTGCAGTGAGCCGAGACTGCGCCTCTGCATTCCAGCCTGGCACCTGGCAACAGAGTGAGACTCTGTCTTAAAAAAAAAAAAAAAAAAAAAAAAAAAAATTATATATATATATATACACACACACACGTATGTATGTATGTATGTTATGTAGGTGTATGTTTTTATGATTTTGATTTTTTTTCCTTTTGTGTTTATTGTGGGAAGAGATGGCCAGGGGCAGAACTGTATTACATATATTTAAAAGATCACAAGCTAGCTTTGCTTTTTATACACTTAGATTTGTGCCACGGATCATATCCAAACTATGGTGCAGTAAAATAAAAGCAGAGATCAAGCGGAAACAGGAGGTCTACGGTAAAGACCATCTGAGAGCGCCCTGTAACTGCAGAACACTGCGGTGTGGTTACAGAGCAGAAAAAACTGCTTTGGTCCCACAACTCTTCCCACCATAGAGTTTGTGTGAGGATCTTGTAAAGGGAGCTTATGCAAAAGACTCTGGCAAGTAATGCAACCTCTGATCACAAGACTTGGGAGGGTCTTTGCAGATGGGAGCTGGTAAGGCCAGAAGGCCTCACAGGGCAGAGATCACTGAACGCCACAGGCTCTCCCTATGTTCTCAGAATATGGAGCAATTCCGATTGCTCTGTGTCCGCAATGCTCAGGAGATAAAAGCCCCTTGATATACTGTATGTGGTCAGACCTTATGGCGCCTTATCTGCTGCACCTCTCTTGCCAAAACACCTGGATACACAATGGGTGGTAAAATCTCAGTGTCCTTAGTTGGTATTTCTTAGGAGAACCACACTGCTACTGAACGCTGCAGACACATGCTCTTCCTCCAGCTGTCTTCCTCTTCAACCCCCCACCCACAGCGTGCAAGATCAACAAGATAATGCACCCAATAAAAGCGCAAGAAGCCCAAAGCTCAACGCCAACTCGGATCACCCCGCTAGAGTGCACTGGACCCCTGGACCTATGCTGTAAAATTCTATTCTTGTGTCTTTGTCCTTATTTGTTTTCTTACTCCCTTGTCACTGCCAGATTCAGGGCACCCAGGAATAGGGTTGGGCCGGTTCCCAACAGTTTATGGACTTATTTTTGTTTTAGAGTTTATGCTATTTCTATCTCTGGACTATTGTCCTAAAAGTTAAATGTTAAGTCAGAGTTTGAAAATCTATCTTCTTTGACACTCTTAAATTTTATCTTAGGTTTTATATATTTGATATTAACATTATTACAAGTTTCTCCTTTAAATTTCTAAGTTCCTATTTTGGTTCTAGAGTTTTAATAATTTTGTTCCTTTTATCTGTTTACTCTCTCTAAATTCATTAGCACTTTTATTGGTTAATTTATAAGCTTCACTGCATCATATTTTTTTAAACTATATGATTCCATTTATATGACCTTCTGGAAAAGGCAAAACTGTAAGGGCAGAAAAGAGATTGCTGGTTGCCAGGGCACAGGATAGGGTCAGGAGAAGGGACTTGACAACCAAGGGCCATATGGGTACTTTCTGAGGTGATGGAACTATTCTACGTATTTATATAGACTACGCCACGGTCCTGCAATCGAGTACCTCCAACCAACACCAGCAGGTGTACTCCAGTCCCATCCTCAGGTTGTCCAGCTAAACGGTGAGTAATCGGCAGGTGCTAATACAAGTGCAATGCTACACAAGCTCCTGCAGCATCTTTGCAAAGATGTAGGGACCAACTGTCTGCAGCCCATCTCTAGTTCACAATAAAGCATTGGTCTTTCCAAGTGACCTGGAATCTTAATCTGTGCACTATCCTTACTTAACAGATGTGGATAGCCCAGTGATACCAGGTTCCTATGGTTTTTCAACACCAAACCTCTAAAGTCCAGATATTCTCATATACCCTGAGAGAAATCTATACCCACATTCCTGAACTTCACTGATCCAGGGTCAATCCTCCTCAGGGTTTTCTTCTGGAAAAACACGAGTCTAGAGAAGCCACAGCTCTACTTTGATTTTTAGGTGTGTAATTCTTCTTTCACAAGATATTTCTTATGAGGAGGGGCAGAATGCATGAAGCCCAACAGGAAACACAACCACTAAGTGGTCCCAGAGCCATTGTATTGTTTTTAACTTGTTTAATCTCTCTTTTAATTCTTTGTCTACTGTAAAATGGAGAACAGGGAAAAATTCCTTGTTCTGTATACTATAAAAAGCAAACAGAGAGATATAGATGGCCACAGCAATGACCTTTGTTGAAAAAAGCCATATATAAACCCAAAAAATGGGTGTTGTCTTCATTCCATCTTGCATCTGCCTACAAACTTCCCTTAATAGAGTAAGGCTGATTTTCCTAAAATATTTCAATCTGGGTAACTCTGTAAAACCAATGTAAAATGCTTTCCTCAGACAACAATGATACTATTTCTACAAATCTTAGTATATGGTAGCCACTAGCCACATTTGGTTATTAGGCACATAAAACATGGCTAGAGCGAATTGAGATGTGCTATAACTTTAAATTCTGGTGTCTGATGACTTAGTATGAAAAACGAACGCAAGATAACTCATTCATAATGTTAAAATATTAAATACATCATCTGGATCCTGAAATACTTACTGCCCTGGCTTGAACCTAACTTGGGTTCAATCTCAGCAGGATCATGTGAGGTTTCTCTCAGCTTATGGGTCTTCCTAGAACCTTCTCCCCACTATTACAAGCATCACTCAGTAGATTTGAAATTGTTCCTTTCGGGTTTTCGACAATGGAAAAGTAAATAAATATTCTCATTTGCTATTTATTTCATGCTACACTACAACAGAGGCTTCATAGTAGAAAAGCAGCTCTAATTTTCTTCATGACTTCTAACTACAGAAGACATATATAGTCAATTATAACAAAAATCAGCCTTTTAAGTTCAGTTATTCCAAGAACTAATTTTTTAACCAAAACAAGCATTAGATATTAATATGGATTCACCTGGATAAATGAAAGAGAACACCAGATTCATACTCTGCTGAACCTAATCATTCTCAAAAGACAGATCACCTCTTTAATCATGCTTACAAATTTGACACAGTATATATTTTCCCGAAGACCTTATGCTTGAATGTCATACTCTGAAAGATATGTTAACCATCTAAGGCATAAGCACAGAGTATCTGGCAGAATTAAAAAACCATATGCACAGCACACAAACTCCTAAGGTATTACCTGATAGATATCAGATAAACTGCTGCTTCCAGAGTCACTGGCAATGCTACAACCAGACTGACTAGAAGACACATGAGTCACCTGTGGATGAGGGTTGTCTGTGAGATGCATCTTGGTAAGATCAGCTGGAAGCTGAAGAAAAAAAAATAATTTAAGTTATTCCAAATGTCAAGCTTTACTTTTTTAAGCGTTGACACGTTAACTTCAACAAATTTTTGTGTATATTATTGTGCAATCTCATTTCTAACCCAAGTTCTCCACTTTTAGCAAAAAGATATTTTGAAATGATAAGAACCACACAGTACTCTCCGAAACTATTAGGCAATCCTTCAACAGTTAGCTCACTGAAGTTTTCAAAAGAGACTGTCATCACTAATATTTCAGAGGAAAAACTTGGTCCTCCTATTCTCCCAAATAAAAATATAGAACCTTCCATCGTCAAGTGTAGGAATGTTACCTTTTAAACACACATACACACACACTCTCTCTGCCTCTCCCTCTCTCTCTCTCCCTCTCCCTCTCTCTCTCTCTCTCTCTCTCTCTGCCTCTCTCTCTCTCTCCACTAATAAAACATGGTTACGAATACCAGAATAAAACAGCGATGTTTTGGAATAAGTTCAGCTACTGGCAGCAAGACTTAAGACCAGTAACAAACTGATTACATTCAATATTTCAAAAATTTTGTGAGCTTACTTAATATTGAATTAGCTTACAGCTGGCCCCTCAGAGATTTCTTAATAATGAAAATGATTTAATGAATGTCTGTACTAGGTGCAGGGACATAAGAAACACAAAAAGTAAATGATTCCACCAACTCATTTTTAATATGGTCACACTCTTATCAGGTATGCAGGCTGTACAATACATTTCGTATTACGAAACAGACATCTCACAAAATAAAAGCTACAGGAATTAAGACGATAAACAAACCATTGCACTCCAGAGTAGTAAATGTTTTACGTAAGAGGTATGCTTATCTATTTTCCAAATGATTTCTCTGCAACTTGCTGTTAAGGGCTATTAAGAAAAATCAATTTAATTTTTAAAACAGGGTTTCTCACTGCTTTACTACTGAAAAACATTAAAGAAACACACATATAGTGTAAATTAAATGTATTCTGAGGAAATGACTGAGTCTGAATTATATTATCTCAAGAGTTACTGTAATTATAAAAATTACACATAAAGTATATCACAAACTTCCCCTAGTGATTATAGTGTGTTAGATAACAGATGAATCCTAGTACTAAGATAAACAGAAAACCTGAAATGCATACATACATATATACACAAAATATCTGGCCTCTGAGGTTACTTTTTCTCCTAAGAATATTTTCTGATTCCTAAAGAAAAGGCTAAAAGGCCAAGAAGTACCTGTGACAGCCATTGGCTAAAGGGACAAAGGTTAAATTCCAAGGCCTAGGATGGAAGGGCCATCTTTGGATTGGGACTCTGGAGAATAAGTTAGACTCGAGAGTAAATGTCACCCAAAAATAAACTGATGCTAATTTTAGAAGCACCTCAATGCCTGATGCTAAAATAAGGTTATACAGGATTACTAATGTTTCCAGTCAACTGTTGGAAGCAAACACAATCCTCACTATAGGAAGAAAGTCATCCTAGGTCTCAATTAAAAAAAACTTTTTTTCACATATACAACATCTACCACTCAGTCTAAGAAATCACGCATATATAATAAGATAGGATGACACTGATGAGAAGTACAGGAATAATAAACTCCAGAAATGAAGTTTCAAATAATAGGGTTATCAGAGGCAGTCTCTAAAATAACTGTGTTTAATATATACCGGGGGTTGGCAAAAATTTTTGTTAAGGGCTGAAGAGTATATATTTTAGGTTTTGCAGGCCACATGCAGTCTCTATTGTATGCTTTTGTGTTTTTTTTTTTCTTTTTAACAACTCCTTAAAATTGTAAAAATCATTCTTAGCTCACAGGTCACAGAGCTCACTGGTCAGAATTGGTCCAGTTTAGTGATCCACCATTCACAGAGAGAAAAATACAAGACTAACAATTTCAGCAAAGAAAGAAAAAGAATGAAATGAAAAATCTAGAACTAAAAAATACAATTATGGAAATTAAAAAGCCAACAGATGGGCTTAATAAAAGATTTGACAGAGCTAAGAAGAGAATCTGAAAAGCAAAGACTAGTCTGAAAAAATATACAGAATGAAGGATGGAGAGCAAAAAAGGTAAAGCTGGGAGAGAAGCGGTAAGAACCACAGGAGATACAGTGAGAACGTGACATCTGAATAAACACAGTCTGAGAGGAGCGAGTACAGAGAAGCAAGATGATGGCTGAGCATTTTCCAAAAGTGACAAAAGACCTAAGGTCACAGATCAAGGAGGTTTAAAAAGTCCCAGGAAGATAAAAAAAACAAACCCCAAAACAAACAGCGCCCCCGCCATACCTATGCAAACCAGGGTACATGTGTTGGGGGGAGAGGGGAACGACCAATACAAAAAAAATTTTTTTTTTTTTTTTTGAGATGGAGTCTTGCTCAGTTGCCCAGGCTGTAGTGCAGTGGCACGATCTTGCCTCACAGCCTCCTCCACCACCCGGGTTCAACCGATTCTCCTGCCTCAGCCTCCTGAGCAGCTGGGACTACAGGCACGTGCCACCACGCTTGGCTAATTATTTTATATTTTAGTAGAAATGGGGTTTCACCATGTTGGTCAGGATGGTCTCGATCTCCTGATCTTGTGATCCACCTACCTCTGCCTCCCAAAGTGCTGGGATTATAAGTGTGAACCACGGCGCCCAGCCAAAAGTTTTAAAGTAGCCAGGAAAAGAAACTGAGAGGTTAGATTACTTTGGCAGAAGCAAAATTAAACTGATGGCTGGCTTTTCAATAAAAACTCTGGAAGCCAGAGAAAATTGAGTGATGTCTCCAATAACTAAAATTCTATACCTTACAAAAACAGTCCTCAAAAAAGGGGAAAAACAATTTTCAAATACAGAAAAATGAAGGAAATAATTCCTTAGTAGCCCTACTATGAATAAAATCCACTGGGAAAGGGAAAATAATTCTAGATGGAAGCTTTCGGGCACAAAAAAGAATAAAAACCAAGGAAAATGGAAAATGTGTGGGTAAATCTACATGAATGCTGGCTATATGAAACAGTAATATTAACATCCCATGATGAATTAAATACAATAATTAAAATACATTACAACAACAGAATGTAAGTCTGGAGAAGGGTAAATGAAGCTATTAAAGTGTTCTAAGTTCCCTGCACTGTCCATGAAGCTATAGTAGCAGACTTTATAGGTGAAGAATATTATGTTGTAATTTCTGATTTAAGAAAAGCATAATAAAAAAAGTATGTAACCAGCAAGCTAACAAAAGGGAAAATATTAAATAATCAAAGAATGGAAAAGTATACACCACGCAAACACAACCAAGAGAAAGCTGATATAGCTTAAAGTACGCTCGGTGCAAAATCATTAGTAGAGCCAAAAGGGGACATTTCTTAAGTATTTGAGATGGGGGGGCGTGGGTGGGTAGGGTGTGTGTGTGTGTGTGTGTGTGTGTGTGTGTGTGTGTGTGTGTGTGTGTGTGTGTATTTAGAGACAGAGTCTCACTCTGTTACTTGGGCTGGAGCAACCTCTGCCTCCCGGGTTTGAGTGATTCTTCTGCCTCAGCCTCCTGAATAGCTAGGATTACAGATGAATACCACCACCATGGCCAACTAATTTTTGTAGTTTTACTACACAAGGGGTTTCACCACATTGGTCAGGCTGTTCTCTAGCTCCTGACCTCATGTAATCTACCTGCCTGAGCCTCCCAAAGTGCTGGGATTACAGGCGTGAGCCACCATGCCTGGCCAAGGTAATGGATTATTAACTACCTTGATGAACATGTATCAAAACATCACACTGTACCCCATAAATATATCCAATTATTTGTTAATTAAAAATAAACTAAAATTTAAAAAAAGTATAAGGCAAAAATGTCATCTACAATTATGCTACAAATTTTAATACAGATCTGTTTCATTTTGAATAAGCAAAACACAAAAACAAAACAAGATATAAAAGATATGAACATAATTAACAAACAACCTAAAGAGTACAGACATAGAATAATAGAACCCAAAACTCCAGAACACATTTTCTTTTACAGTACATATAAAAACATTTGTAAAAATTTATAGGAAGGCAAGTCTCAACAAATTACAAAAGACTAAAATCTAGAGAAAATTCAGCGATAACAGTTCAAATAAGGTAAAAATAAATAACAAAAAGATAAATAGAAAACTATCATGTATTGGAAAATTGTAAATAATCCTCTACTGAAATGGCCCATAAATCAATGAAGTCACATTGGAAATCAGAAAATATTAAAACAGAAAATTCAGATGGTATATATCAAAACCTGTGAGATAAGTTAAAGTCAGACATAGAGGCCATTTATAGCTCTAATATGTATATCAAAAAAGACAGCAAAAAAAATTACAAGCTCATAACTGCTTACAATAATGCAGAAATATTGATGAGGGTATGACACAGTTAAAAGACCTTCCTCTCACTTAGTTTCTATTATTTACATATTTTAAAAACTCATCTAGGAATGAAGTAGTTGGAAAGGCAAGCACTGAAAATAGCTTTAAAATGTGAGATGTTTGGTTAGGGTGTTAGGAGTAGGAGATAGTATATATTCCAAATTCCTACAGAGGTAAGAAGACCAAAGAGAAGAAAGTCATTCATAAAAGTAACACAATGAACCAAAAGCCAGAAGTCTGTCAAGTGGCTTCATAGTACTGACAATGTACTAAGCAATCTTTACCCTCACTCGACCCTAAAAGGCAGGTGTTATTATCTCTATTTCACTGATGAGGAAGCCGAGGCAGTTTGATTAAGCAACTTGTCTCAGATCTTACACTCAAGTAAGCAGTAGAGTTGGGAATCAAACCCAGGTAGGACTCTAGCATTTTTTCTGTTATATTCTACTTTGTGCCAGGAACTCTGATGATAACATAAAAACGAAAACATATGGGCCCTGCCTTCAAGGAGCTCAGTCTAATAGTGAAGAGTGGAGACAGATTTATAAGCAAAGAGCATCTGCTTTCTACTTCATGAAGAAAATTTCATACAGGAATTCCCTCAACCTCCTTACGCAATGAGAATAATAATGATGCTGACTGCAGTTAACATTTGAGTACCCACTATTGGTACCAAACATATACTTCTACAGGCCTTTCACACAGATTCAGACAAGATGAGGTAATACTATGATTATACCAAATTTATAGAGTAGAAAACTTAGTCTTAGAGATGTTACAAAGGTTTCCCAGGGTCACACAGCTAGCAAACTGGGGTTCTGGGATCTGAAACCCAGGGAGACTGACTAAATCCACTGCTCTTTCCTACTAAGCTGTTTCCAGATACTCAGTTGGGAGTTCACAACACCCAATAGTTTATCTTTCTTTTCTAACGAATGAAGCAAAAAGGAAAGGCTTTTTCTCCAAGAGAGGTTCTTGGTTCCTTAAATCTTTTCCACTCTCAGCTTACCTGCTCTTTCTCTTTCTTTTCCTGATCCACCCTGGACTCAATGGCTGACCTCTCATCAGTAATTCATTTACCCCATTGTCCTTCCAGCCCACCATGTCTGGCAAAACTTCCCATTTTCCACAGTATTCTTCATTCATTTCCTGTATTTGAACTTCTGTGCTCTGCTGGAGATTGTATGTCCATAAGGCCTACTGTTAAAAGTTTTATTGCAGGCAGCAAGAAAGTTTTTCAGCTAACAGCTTGAATACTGACATTATGAAGTTACAAAGTCTGTTGAATACTTCGTATACATACGGGTGGTGGTGGGGCGGGGAAGAGAGGTTTTGAGAAAAGGCTAGAGGTAGAATATAATTAGCAATGCCAAGTGAGGCATTTTGAATTTGCCTACAGACAACATAGAGCTACTGTAGGTTTCTGGGAAGGACAGTGATACAAGAGCTGCTATATTTCTCAGGCTAGATTTTGTTACAATAAAGGGCCCTGAGATCATTAAGGCTTACCATAGTGAAGTGTACAGGCAACCTTTGGGGCAGCTGCCTTAGTATACAGAGACTCAGATATCCAAACTGTTCAGGTGTTTTGGCTCTGCCATCTCAACATAAGGCCACTTAGGTCATAACAGCAGGAAAAAAAAAAAAAACAGCTGGAAGACAATGTTAACCTTGCAAGCAATCAGAGAAATAAAAACTAAAACAAATACTTTTTCCCCCATCAAAATGGCAAAAAGCAAGTTTGATAATACAAAATGCAGGAAAGGCTATAGAGGAAAACAGTATTATCATAAACTGCTAATGGAAGTATGAACTGGTGTAACCACTTTGGACAACAATTTGAGGAGTAGCCACCTTGGGGAGCAAATTTAAGATTGGTTACATTTAAAATACATAGGCTGGGTGCAGTGGCTCATGCCTGTAATCCCAGCATTTTGGGAGGCTGAGGCAGGCGGACCACCTGAGGTTGAGCGATCTTGAAAAGCCTGACCAACATGGAGAAACCCCGTTGCTACCAAAAACACAAAATTAGCCAGGTGTACTGGCACATGCCTGTAATCCCAGCTACTCGGGAGGCTAAGGCAGGAAAAGCACTAGAACCCAGGAGGCAGAGGTTGTAGTAAGCTGAGCTTATGCCATTGCACTCCAGCCTGGGCAACAAGAACAAAACTCTGTCTCAAAAAACCAAAAACCAAAACAAATATATATACCTTATGACTCAACATTCCTCTTAGGGTACCTACTCTTAGGATTACTCTGGAAGCAGAGAAGGTGAAATAGAAGAAAATGATACACACAAGAGACAGGAGACACTACTTGAAGCACAAGATGATGGAGGCCTTACAAAATTAAAAGCCACCAGTATTGTAAGAGACATTGTAGGACTAGAGAGAGTGACATATGAAGAAAAGTATCAGGAGAGAGAGAGAGAGAGAGAGAATTAAAAATATATTCTAAGGTCTAAAAAGCAGTATGGAGCCTGCTTTATGGAGTTTACCATTTCTCAAAAGCCCTGAAGGAAATAATTATATCTAATCCTAGGAAGCCTGGGTATATACACAAGAGATCACAGCACTGTGCCTGAGGCATGTGAAACTACAGGAGAAACATGGAACATTCCTAACTCATTATTTTTACTAAAAGAGGAGAGCTGGAAGGATGTTTCTTTTTTTTTTTTTTTTTTTTTTGTTTGTGACGGGGTTTGGCTCGTTACCCAGGCTGGAGTGCAATGGCGCCATCTCGGCTCACCGCAACCTCCGCCGCCCGGGTTCAAGCAATTCTCCTGCCTCAGCTTCCTGAGTAGCTGGGACTACAGGCACGTGCCACCATGCCCAGCTAATTTTTGTATTTTTAGTAGAGACGGGGTTTCACCATGTTGACCAGGATGGTCTCGATCTCTTGACCTCGTGATCCACCCGCCTCGGCCTCCCAAAG
>CAUYUD010112509.1:0-42185 GCA_963575295.1 Alouatta caraya | reverse complement strand
TAAGTCTACTTCACACAAGTAATACAGTGATACTCATGAAAATGCAGTTGCCTACGCTTTGTCTGCTTTTGAAAAAGTAAAGTTAATGTTTCAGACTGAGATGGGTATTTGTCAATGGGGTCCTACGTTCTGCACAGTTTGTAAGTCTACTTCACACAAGTAATACAGTGATACTCATGAAAATGCAGTTGCCTACGCTTTGTCTGCTTTTGAAAAAGTAAAGTTAATGTTTCAGACTGAAATGGGTATTTGTCATTGGGTTCCTACGTTCTGCACAGTTTGTAAGTCTACTTCACACAAGTAATACAGTGATACTCATGAGTGCTTAAAAGAGATTAAATACTTCCTTTCAAAACATCATCCCCAACGAAAGGAACACAGAGCCTGAGGCGATGTGGCTGATTCTAGGGTCTGGGGCTAGTAAAAGATGAGCACAGAGCACCTTCTCATGCCAGGATGCAGTGGGGGGGTCCCACTGGCAAGATACGAATCATTTGTAATCAAAAGAATAATGACCACAAGAGAGTATAATACTGTTTTTTGTTTGTTTGTTTTTTAAAGGAGTCTCTGTGTTACGATTCTCAAAAGAAAAAGAAAAAGGGTGGCTGGGAGTGAGCTCTCTTACAGAGGAATGCCAGTTAATAAATATGGACAGAATGGTAGAATTAGCCAGGTCACCATTTTTGGGATGCCCACTGTAAGTGGTTCTGACAAGCATCGCCAATGGAAGCCCAGACCTTAAACATGCAGGAGACGAAGGTGCCCACAGTGCGATGTCACAGGTCACTGACTGATAGCAGAGGCAAACAGGGGCCTTCACAGGGGGTAGCTCGGGGAACCATGATTGACCCAGGGACCCAATTGATATAGGTTTGACAGCCAGGAAGCAGTAGCATGTCATGTCACATGCCTTCTAAAGTGACCTCAGAAATGGTTAACCTGAATCCGACTGGGCCTATAGGAGTGTCAGGGGTAGAGGAACATGGGAGTTGGCATCATGTGGAAACAGCAAGACAAATTCCGAATGTAGGATGTTCCACCAGGTACCCGGACTGGGTCCTTGAAAATGTTGACTATCATGGGAAAAAAGTAGGGTCTGGCTTTTCCACATTAAAAGAGGGTAAAGGGACATAGTCAAATTCAGTGGACCTTAGATTGAGGAAAAAAAATCTATAAAAGATTGTGACAATTGGAGAGCTGTGATGTGTGCTGAATGTTTAGAGGGTACTGTGAAATGTTGCTGATTTGCCTGGGTTTGGCAGTGGTGGTATGGCTGTGTAGGAGAGTGTTGTTCTTAGGAGAAACATGCAGAGAGATAGAGGAGTGAAGAGTTAGGGCATCTGTATATTTTCAGCTGTGTTGCATGCAGGCATATGGTATGTAGATGTTTCCTATACTACTATTGAGTCTTCTGTATACTTGAAAAGTTAAAATAGGAAAGGGAAAATTAAGTCTTAAGTATGAACCACTAAAAACCCCAAAGGTAGTGTTAAGTAGTAATCAATTAATTCTGTGTAAGAGACAAGAATGTAAAACATGCGTCTTCAGAAATTTCATGTTAGAGATATAAAATAAACAGTTCCAGAACCTTAGCTCTCTCGAACATTACAGTGGCAATGTATTTCTTACAGAAATATATTATAGCAGAAAACATTCTAAAAAAAAAGAGTCCCATTTCATGGTGCTTATTTTTCAGTTCCTTGTCTTTCTCTCATAGTACAGATTTGTAGACAAATGTCTACAGGATTTGCAGACAGATGTCAAGAAAATTGTCTTGATGATGTCTTAATTGGAAGCTGATATTTTGTCAGCAGCATGCCTAAAAAAGGAACAAAAGTTTCCTAAAATTCTTCAAAGAGTATCCACTGGTACCTACCTGTGTGTTACGTCATACGCTAATGAGACATGACAGAAAATGTTCCTAAGTAGCCTTATAGCTGATCCCAAGGGGCTCTTCTGACTGAGCTCTTCACTGCACCTCTCAGCTGACTTCTGCCTACTGGGTCTGTGTCAACCCCTTTTACTCCAAGACTATCAAGGACTTAGGAAACTAGAGGTCGGAGCTTGAACTGAGTGATGGGATGAAATGACTTCTTGAAGTGCTGGGGACATCTCATATGTGTTCTCTTGGACCCAGTTATGCCCCTGGCTTTAGAGCCCTGGAGGTTTCCTGTTCATACACAGACTTCTCTTTCCCTCATTCACCTCAATTTCAGTAGCTTGGAAACCTTTTAACTCTTGCTTTTTAAAAGGAAAATTATTTGGTTATCTTAGAAATATTTTGTGTAGCAAAGTGTTACATATATTTTTGTTCTGGCCTCAAATAATCATGGATTTCATTAAATACTAAACATTTGTTGCCAGTTTCAGTATAGTGCTTTAGTATATTCTTACTTTCTTTTCTGCATCTCTTATTTGCCTCATCTTAACGTAAAGCATTTCCTTTGGTTAAATAGATTCTTATATCTACCTTTTCTTTTTGTGTACGACTACTATTTAGGTTGGTGCTAAAGTAATTGTGGTTTTTGCCATTACAAGACTTGTAGACTTAAAGGTCTAACTTACTTTTTGCCATTTGCTACCATGTGTTTAGTACTGGCATTTTGCTGACTACTCATCAGCTTTTGATGTGGTCTGCCTACATGACAAGCTTTTAAAAGTGAAATCGTAATCAGGTTTGAGATTTAGAATTGAGGCGACTTGTCCTCTCTAAAGTGAAACTGAGACAGGACAACCAAAGCCCAGTGAAAATCCTCCAGATAATCATGAAATCCATGATTATTTGAGGCCAGAACAAAAATATGTGTAACACTTTGCTACACAAAATGTTTCTACGATAACCAAATAATTTTCCTTTTAAAAAGCAAGAGTTAAAAGATTTCCAAGCTACTGAAATTGAGATGAATAAGGGAAAGAGAACTCTGCATGTGAATAGGTAATCTCCAGGGCTCTAATGCCAGGGGCACAACTGGGTCCAAGAGAACATACATGAGATTCTACTCCTGGGTGCTTTATCACGTACAGTTACCAGCAGTCTTGGTACCATTCGTTCATACTTGTGCCAGCCCTCACAGGTACAGGTACAATTGTAGATGATATAAGACCCACCAGCTGACATGTAGTTATTTAATTTTATCTCATCGATGATTGAGAGGCTCTACTGATAGCCCAAAACCACTTTAGCTTAGGTGAAACAGTAGCTGTGTTGGTAACTGAAGCCTGGCCCATCTCATTGACAACTTACTTGCTGTATGATTTGGTAAAATTATCCATCCTTTGTGTCCCCGAGTATTGTTTGCAGCATATCATAAGCAATGTGTGACATCTTCCAGGATACTGGATGCTTATCAAAATATTATCATATTAAAGAACATGTTCAGTTCGTATCTGACCCATGACCTCTACTGTACTGTCTAACATGATTCTGCAACAGAGATGTAATCATCTGCACATGTTATGCAGCCCCTTATACCATTAGGGTTTATGATGAGATCATGTAAAATCATATCCTCTCATAGGGAGGGGACAGGACTTCTGTGAAGTAGCCTGAAGAAATTAACATCTTTATATGATCAATCTATAATACACACAATAATAAATGTCATGTACCTGTTGCTGTGTTTATTGTTTCTGATGGCTGGGACTAGTGAGTGTCCCAATTTTAAGGACATGTTTTGAAACTGGCTTGTCTTTCTTTCTGCCTCCATTCTCAGCCAAGCTTCTTGCTCAAGTGGGCTGCATTTGCCAAACTCACTCTCCCATTTCCCTTCCCTCGCTATGAGCTGGCTTTTTGGCCCTACCACTCACAGAAATTGTTTTGACAGAGGTAGCAGTGACGTCCATGCTGCTAAGGTGCAGAGGACACCCTTTTTTTTAAATTTCCAGAACTCCTGGCTTCCTTTGCCGCTTCTGCACCGTCCTTGGAAATCTTTCTCTTTGGCTTCACAGATAGTTCCTTCTCTGGCTTCCCCATCGCTTTCTCTTCCTACTGGTGCCAGTTTGGCATCCCTATGGCTTTGTTCTGGGCGCTCTCCTCCTGTGGAGACCTCTTCTGAGCTGATGCCTTCGGCCCATGTTTTTGCTCTGATGACCCCTTGACGTCCCTGGCCGGGCGTCACCTCTTTTGATTTCCCAGCTATGGGTTCCCAGTGACAACAGGCTCTTTTCTACCTGTGTGGCCCAGAGGCAGCTCTGAAGCCTTGTGTTTTAAACGGGGGCCTCTAGTTCTCCGCATTCAAACCAGGCAGCAAGCCCCGGAAGCCCCACAGAAGCCGGGAGTTATCTTTCAGTCTTGAATTCCTTGCCATCTCCACCCACACCTTCCAAGCACCTCCTTATTTATAAATATTTCAAAGCTACTTCTGTGTCATTCCAGCTCCCATTTCCTGCTTCAGGCTCTCAGGCATTCTTCTGATTTAAAAGTAATATTTACTGAGAACCTTTACCGTGTGCAGTTCTGTTGGTTACCTGCAGTGAGATCTGGTGGCTGTGGGGTTTTGGTGCTCATGTGGGTGAAGTTGCAGAGTCCTGGGGCCCAGGTGTATTTAGATAAGGTGGCTTTGATGAGAGTGTAGCCTTCACCGGGATGTTTTTGGATTTTTTCTTCCTAGTGTATTTTCCTAGATTCCTTTGTCAAAGGAATGTGGTCATAAACTGGCCCTTAAGTACTTTCTAAGAGAAGAGTTGTTCATATGGATCAAAATGACCTTGGACTTTGTGTGTGTTGTCAGTGCTGCCCTCTCCTGGGTGTTGCTTCTGCATTCTTAATGCAAACATGTGAGTTATTCTGGGGTGTGGCTCCATGACTTACTCCTTTCTGGAAGCTCTAGCCTTATCTCAGCCCTCATCTTGTTAAACCAGTTGTGCTGACCTTGCCCCTCTGACAGCAGCCTGATAAAAGCCTGTAAAGTTGCCCACTTCACGTTATTGAGCAACACAGGTAGCCAAGCAGTAGAGATGGTTAAAATAAAAGACTTAACACTTCCAGCATTTAGGTGGCTTCATTCAGATGGCCAAAGACAGGTGGCACTTTTTGCTGTGGAGAATTTGGGGAGAGAGCTTTAAATTCAAAAGGAATTTAAGAAAAGCATAAGGTGGATCTATGAGAGCTCTGGAGGAGAGGTTGAAATGTTCAGGGTGTTCCTTCAATTCATGAACCCGACTGACTTTGACAGCAGGTCCACCAATTGCCAAATACTGAGACAACTGAGTCGAATACAGTAGCATCCCTGTTCTTCAGGGAACTGCAGGCAGGGGTGCTGTAACTTGTGTAGGGGGAGGTGGACATGATCTGTTCTACTACATTATCCTCATTCATTTACTAGAGATGACTCGATTTCCTTGGGAGCCAGGAAAAGGAAGTTGGCCAGTTGGATGTGCCTCACAGCAGAGCACATGCATCCCAAGTGAGCCAGGGGTAGGGTTGGGGAGTCCGTGAAGTAGAGGAGGAAGGGCTGAGGGTATTTCAGGCCAAGAGGACTCAGTGAGAGGCAGAGCACAGGTGGAAAGGTCTGCCAAGGGCAGATGGCGGTGAGCCCTGTGCCACAGTAAGCAATTCAGATTTTATCTCATAGCCATCATACAGCCTGGCAAGCACACAAGATCTAGAAGGGTGCTTCTGATGATGTGGACTGTTGGCACTTAGACATTGGAGACTAGTAGTTGCCATTGCCCAGGTGAACGATAGGACTGCACAAGTTTCCCACAAACTATGGGGGGCCTAAAGCAACAGGAGATTACTTTATCTCAGCTCTGGAGATGAGAAGTTTGATTCAAGGTGTCAGCAGGCCTGCATTTTTCCTTGGCTTGTAGCTGCATTGCTTTGGTCTCTGCTTCTCTCCACACGGCCTTCTCTTCTTTCCTTTTGCCTCTTATAAATAAAGACTCCTGTCATGGATGTAGGGCCCACTGGGATAATACAGAGTGCCTCATTTCCAGATCCTTTACTTAATCACATCTGCAAAGGCCTTTTTTCCACATCAAGTTCAATTCTTGGGCCCTAGGGATTAGGACATGGACATATATTTTTGGGAACCACCCTTCAACTGATTACAAGGACCTGTAGGGTTGGAATGAAGGGAAGAGAAGTGGCTGATTCAGAAGCTGACAGTTGGGTATAAGGGGACGGGAGGGAGAAGGCAGATGAATAGCAGTGGCTTGTCCTGAAGTCGAGATTAGAGGAAGCCGTGAGGGCTGAGAATAGGGATGAGTTCCATTTTAGGCATTTTGACATTGATGGAAACCACCATGAATTCCCATTTAAAACAAAACTCTTGGTGCTGTCAACCCATGAAGAAAACTGACATAGGTGGCCATCGACCTACACTCACCTTTGAACATTAATAGTACCTAGAAGCCATTTTATTTTTTAGTATTATTTTTTGAGGCAGAGTCTCATTCTGCTGCCCAGGCTAGAGTGCAATGGTGCAATCTTGGCTTATTGCATACTCCGCCTCCCAGGCTCAAGTGATCCTCCTGCCTCAGACTCCCAAGACCAGCATGCACCACTGCACCTAGCTACTTTTTGTGTTTTTTGTAGAGACGGGGTTTTCCCATGTTGCCCAGGCTCATCTCAAACTCCTGGGCTCAAGTGATCTGCCTGCCTTGGCCTACTAAAGTGCTGGCATTACAAATGTAAGCCACCGCGCCTAGCCCCTGGAAGCCATTTTAAACTTGTTGTTTCTAAGTCCCCTTCCTCAGAGAGAATACATGCACACACAGAGTTGGATGATTGGTCTAGGAAGGGTCTGGAAATTTAGCTTTATGCCCACCATGTTTTCTCCTCCTATTTTTTAATTTTTTTTTTTTTTTTGCATGGAGGTAGAAATTCACTGGAAAGCCCGGAGGAGAATGTGCAACTCTGATATAGAGGGAGCAGCTCTGGATTCCTAGTCATTCTCCAGTCAGCCTCCTAATTCCCCCAACCTTGCCTCAAAACCTTAATCCCCCCCAACCCTGTGTCAAACCTGCCACTTCAGGCTTAATTTTTGTTGACATGTAAGGGTGCAGAATTCACAACTTTGAAGTCCTTTTCTTCTACTCCCTTCTCTTTTTCTCGTTCCAGCTGGGTTGTAAATGTCAGGGAGAAGTAGAGGGCCCAGTCTCATCTCCTGGGGTGGGGAGGTTATTTAGCCATGGGATGCGCCATGATTTCCAAAACAGTTGATTTTCCAGAGAAGGGAGTGAAAAGAAAGTGCTTTGGAATAAACTTTGGACTCCACTCACCATGCCGGGGATAAACATGGAAAATAACCATTTGTGGGGTGGTGCTCCGTGTCACATATTCTAGTATGTAGTTTTACACCCAGTCATCCTCCTTTCCCAGTCGATTTTTGTCAGAGCGGGACTGTGTCCTGCATGCTGTGTGCTGTCTGAGTATGACATTTCTAATAGTAAGGAAAGTTAGGATGGCTTCCTCCTTTGCCTTCACTAGAGTTCTTTTGCCCAGATCTTTAAAAGGTCACTGTTTTTGAATAAGGAATGAAATCATATTCTAAAAGTTCAGGAAGTTTTTACAATAAAATAACAAATTATTAAATGGCACTTCCCTGAGAGGTGATGGTCACTGGTCACTATTGTTGCATCCCATTCTTCTCACCTTCAGGGAATATCCCCTTGGGTACGAGAATGCTAGTAGCTCAAAGGCAGAGTAGAGCTGTGCAACCCGCAACTCAAAGGCACAGAAGAGCTGTGCGTGACTCTCTTGGGGCTGGTAGCAAAATGCTGAGCAACCTTGGGTTCTAGAACATGTCCTCCATGGAGGCCAGGCTGTAGGCCTGTTCCATTGACAGCTGGAGTCTCAACATTCAGAACATGGGCCTAACACAGCACATGTATTGAAAGAAGCTTCAGGCAATTTTTATCTCCTTGAATGAATGGATACATGTTACATGACAGAGCAGGGACTAGATGGAGCCAATATGTTAGATTCCCTTCTCTCCATACCTCATTTTCTATATAGTGCAGGCAATATGAGAATATGAAATGGAAGGGAAGAAGGAATATCATTTTGTATGTGCCCGATGATCTTTAAATGTTATTAAATGTTGTTAATGAAATGCTGCGGTATAACTAATTATATCCTGGCATCTCATTCCCATATACTTGCATTCTCTAATTATGTTCAAAGCAATGGTTGCCCGAAGGCTAAGGGTACTCTCTGTCCTTTCTTCTCCCATGAGGACCATGTTTTAACTTGTAATTTCACCTGCAGGAACTCACAGTCTAGCTGCATTTAAGTGCAATTATACTTTATTCACAGTAACTAATAACAGAAAAGAGAATTTGTGAAGGTTTTGGCTGGAAATTTATAATCTCATAAAAAATATGAATTCTTGCTTATTTATGAGTTGGGTATCCTGGGCCCCTGCTGTTTCATCTGATGGCTGCCTGATTTTTATCCACAAAATCATTCTTCATTAGTATCCACAGTAAAATGTAAACATAGAACTAAGATAAATTTGTTGTGCAGTACTTGGATAGTTAGAACACATTTCCCCAGATAGAAATGTTAAAGCTGTAAGTTAAGATACTCACTTGCTTATTCACACAACCCTTATGCACCTGAGGAGCTGTCTTGGTTCCGAATGTCCCTAACCATCTCTTATTTATTATCGGAAACTGTTTGGGTACCAGCTTGGGATGCCAGGAGTGTAATTCTCCAGGGCGGCGACTCTGCCACCGGTGCCATTGTGTACCCAGCCCTTTTTCATTCTCCGCTTTCTGATGAGCTTACACATGCAGGTATGGTGTACTGTGGATGCTTAGTATTGCTGTAGGACTTCTTGTGTCCTGAGTTTACTACTACTCTTTAGTTCTAAACATTTATAAACTATTAAAGTTAGATTCAAAAACTTTCTTGTTCCCTCAGCTTTCAATTTCTGCTTATTCTGTTTATAAATCTAATAAATGTGGGCCAGGCGCAGTGGCTCACATCTGTAATCCCAGCACTTTGGGAAGCCGAGGCAGGTGGATCACTTGAGCCCAGGAGTTCAAGCAAGCCTGGGCAACATGGCAAAACCCTATCTCTACAAAAAAAAAAAAAAACAAAAATTACGTGGGTGTTATGGTGCTCGCCTGTATTCCCAGCTACTTGGGAGGCTGAGGCACAAGAATCGCTTGAACCCAGAAGGCAGAGGTTACGGTGAGCCAAGATCATGCCACTGCACTCCAGCCTGGGTGACAGAGTGAGACTTTGTCTCTAAAAACAAAAAATCTAGTAAATGTTAACAGTGACTATTCAGAGACCATAACAGTGTTTGAGTCCCTTTACAATTTTTTTCATAAACTTCACCTTTATACTGTTAAGTCACACTTATAAAACTAATGTATTTTCTTTGTTGTGTACTTCAGTTGTCTGAATTAACGAATGAAATCCTTTTAAATAGTCAATAATCATCTTAATAAGTTTATTAAAATGATGAACCTAAAGTTCTTAATATTTCAACATCATTTTGATGTCTTAAATTGCAAGTGTAAATAATTTAGGGATGCATTTAAATGATTATTTATTAGCATTATTGTTCTCATAGGCCAAATTCAATTAAAGAGTACAAGTAATAAAATAATAAGTAACACAGAAAATGTATTCAGTGGTCTTGCTACTCTTAAATATCCCTGTAAATGATTTGGGAGTTGAGAGTTGTCTATTCATTAAGGAAAACAGTTCCCATCCCAGGTACTTTACATTCCCATGCAGGTGATTAGATTTTTCATTTCTTAACATATGTATCTTTCCACCTAACTCTAATAATCTTTGAACTTGAGAAGAATTCTCGATTCTTTCATTATACTTCTTAGGTCAGTACAAGTCTTAGGTACAGCTATTAAAAGGATATCTGATTGAATTCTGAATATCTTTCATGTAGTTTGACTGACAGTAACACCTTATAAGGCCATATTACTGACATAGTTAGAACATTTAGCTAGCCTTAATTATGTGTCTGCCAAGCCCCTAGCTATTTAAAGAAAAGGCGGTCTTTTACCAGCTGTCCTTCCCTGGTAATTGGAGCTGTGGAATAAAGGTCAGTTGCTCTTTGAGAACATGAGTGAGCATTTCTGACTCCTCATCCTTCAGAGCCCCCATGTGTGGAAGGCTTGGTAAATTGAGCTTGCCTGTAGTTATCAAGCTCTGCCTCCTTTTGTCAATATAACTCCCACTTCGCTACTTTGAGTACCAGAGGTACACTCTGCATAGCAGGAAACATGCTCTATGCTTTTTGGCTGTTTTGAGAAATCCTAGGTAAATTTGAACCAGTTTATACATATGCAAATATGTATTCTTTAAAAAAGGATCTTGATCCTTATTTCTTAGTGATTTTCTTCATCCCTTCCCCATGTTAACACCTTCCATTAACAAACTGCTCTTGCCTTTTATTTAAAAAAAAAAAAAAAAACTGAGTAGATGAAGATTAATAACCTAGTGTCATGGGCTGAGTCATGTCCCCCTCAAACTTACGTGGTGGAGGCCTAACCCCAGGACCTCAGAATGTGACTTTATTTGGAGATAGGTCTTTAAAGGGCTAAATGAGGTCCTAATCCAATTGGTCTGATGTCCTTATAAGAAGCGGCGATTAGGACACAGACATACCATGGACAACCACGTGAGGACGCGGGGAGATGATGGCGTCTACCAGCCAAGAACAGAGGCCTTAGAAGAGACCAGCCCTGCTGACCGACTCTGATCTTAGACTTCCAGCTTCTAGAATTGCAAGAAAATTAAATTCTATTTAAGCCATCCATTTTGCGGTATTTTGTGATGGTGGCCTTAGTAAACTCATAGTCCCAAGAATTTAAGATTTTTGATTGTGTGAAGGATCAAGCCATCTGGACCAATGTTTTCCTGAGTTTCTGGGTGAACCTCTCTAGGAAGGTGGTCAGCAAATGGCCTAGGGCTGTTCAATTAGAGGATCACCAGAGATGTTTCTCCAGTCTCAGCTCCTATCATCTATTTACAGCTGAATTTTCTCACATTCCTCCACCCCCACCAGCACACAAAATAAGTGAACCAAAAGCATAACAGCTAAAGGAGTACACCTGTGACATGGTCACCTATGTGTCTCTAGGAGAGAAACACTTTATATTGTGTATCACTGTTTTTATTCTTAATGTTTTTCTTACATTTCATGATTATTTACGTTGCCCTAAATTTTTTAAAAACGTAATTTTGGCATTGTCTTCATATACATGCATATATCCCTGGTGGTAATTCCTAACAGGCCCTTGACAGGGAATGCTAAGAGTAAGGATAGTGATAAAGTTTGGCTGTGTCCCCACCCAATTCTCATCTTGAATTGTAGCTACCACAATTCCCATGTGTTGTGGGAAGGTCTTGGTAGAGGGTAATTGAATCATGGGGACAGGCCTTTTTCATGCTGTTCTTGTGATAGTGAATATGTCTCATGAGATCTGGTGGTTTTATAAAGGGGCATTTCCCTGTACAAGCTCACTCTTGTGTCTGCTGCCATGTGAGACGTACCTTTCATCTGCCATGATTGTGAGGCCTCCCCAGACATGTGGAACTGTGAGTCCATTAAACCTCTTCTTCATAAATTATCCAGTCTCAGGTATGTCTTTATCAGCAGCATGAAAACGGACTAATACAGATGGAAGGATAGCAGAAGGCCTCTCACCTTCACTGAAAAAGAATAGCTCCTGAAAAAGAATAGAAGTGATTGAGTTTGGGTAGGAAAAATGATATTTAAATAAAGACTTTGTGCATGTTGTGGAGGACAGTTGGTTTTCATTGATTGAAAAGGCCTAGGGATATGTGGGTTTGGCATTAATCTGTAATGCCTTGGACACTGGTAAACTAGCTCTGAGAAGGGGTTAGGCAAAGGGACATCCATCTAGAGCTATATGTATATTTAGCTTTTAAAATTCAAAAAGAATTTAAATTTATTGCCATTAGCTAAATGAAAGCATCAATAGGAAATGGAAAACAAAATGATAAATAGGATTTATATGTATGTGTTATTCTGTAGCAATAACGAAGGCCTTACGTGCTGGGGTTTAATTTTGTGAGGACTATGTGTACTGTTTTTTAGTAAACTGGTGTGCTGCCTCAGAGAAATTGTCACACGTAGTTCTGTGAACTCTGCCTATAGCTCTCATTGACTAGGTTGTGAATGAAACGTTTAAAAGTTTATTTTTATTTTTTGTAGTTTGAAAGTCATTGTACAGAAGCCTGATTGGGGGGTACGGGGAGATAGCCAACAAAGTTTCTTAATGCCTTCGATTTCTATTGCTGCTCTAACAAATTACCACAAACTGAAGGCTGATTTCACCAATCTCTTGGTAAAATCAGGTGTTGGCAGGGCTGCGTTTATTTCTGGAGGCTCTAGTGGAGAATCTTTTCTTGCCTTTTCCA
This sequence comes from Alouatta caraya, assembly GCA_963575295.1. Taxonomy (NCBI): domain Eukaryota; kingdom Metazoa; phylum Chordata; class Mammalia; order Primates; family Atelidae; genus Alouatta; species Alouatta caraya. The sequence goes on along the minus strand of CAUYUD010112509.1, from coordinate 29,818 downwards.
GTTACTAGAGGCCACCCACATTTCTTGACTCATCTTCAGAGCTCGCAGTTTCACCTCTTTGACCATACTTTTTTAAAAGTGCAGGCATTTCTGGCCATAATTTTCCTCCAAGCACTGCTTTTGCCTCATCCCATTAGTTTTGGTATGTTGTGTTTCCATTTTTATTCTTCTCAAAATATCTTTTAATTTCTCTCATAATTTCATCTTTGACCCACAAATTTTTAGGAGTATTTTAATTTCTACATTATTTGAATTTCCCAAGTTTTCTTCTGTTACTGATTTCTAATTTCATTGTTGATTGAGAAAATACTTGGTATGATTTCACTTCTTTGTAAACTTATTGGGGCTTGACTTATGACCCAGCATACGGCCTATTCTGGAGAATTTTCTGCGTGCACTTAGAATAATGTATATTCTGTTATCATTGGGTCAGTTTTGTATAGAAGTCTAAGTTTTATTGGTTTACAGCGTCTCACTATATTGTCCAGGCTGGTCTTGAACTCCTGGTCTCAAGTGATCCTCCTGTCACAGCTTTCCAAGTGCCTGGGATTTCAGGCATGAGCCACAGCCCCCAGCTGACATATTCTTTAACCCCAATATCTACAGGATTTAAGACTCACTCTGTTGGATAGCTCAACTTAAAGTTCTGGTAGCTCTCATGAATTTATAAATCCAAATCAATAGTTATTCTCCCAGTCTAGGGACTCACCCTCCTTATAGTTGCAGGGAGTCTCCGGAACGCCACATGCTAGTTAAAAAGCCCTCACACTGACCCCAGGCCCCTCCCCATATGCTTGTACCCGTTGGCCACCTACCTGTGGGTCTTTTCTCTCTGGGAGCCTCCTTGTTCTCTGTGTTTGGGACAGGCTGTCACCCTCTGTCAACTAGGGTACCTTGCTCTTAAATTATCCCTTCAATCCCACCTCCACTATAATTAAAGTTAAAACAGGAGTGGGACCTGCTTTTAGCCTGCAGTGTGTGGGCGTGGAGGGAAGGCATCCTGAAGCACCTTGGAAGGAATGACGCCGTACCTTGTCTGCTCACCTGTGCCCCAGGAAGGATGGCACTGGGAACAAGAGCCCCAAAACGCAGGCATCCCCTCCTCCCTAAGAAGGTCAGCAGAGGGTCCCCTTCAGGGATTCCATCAATAAAGAAAGTATGTTTTATGAAGGGAAGTTGAGAAGTCCCAGGAGGACTTCCTCACATTGGACTCCAGGGGTCATTTACTATTATTGTGATGCTGGCTGGGTATTTTTTGTCATTCAAGGTTACTTCTGTTAACATTGTAACTGTTCATTTTTTCCCCAACCTAATAAGATTTTCTTTTAAAAACTTTACGGAGGTTTAATTGGAGTACAATAGGTTGTACATATTTAAAGTGTACCGTGTGACCAGTTTTGGCGTGCAGTTAACCGTGACACAGTTCCCACATCCAGATGACAAATGTTCCCACAATCCCCAAAAGTTTCTTGTGCCCTCTGCAACCCCTGCCTGTCTCTGCCCCCATGCCAAGGGAACCACTGGTCTGCTTCTGCAATTACAGATTTCCTAGAATTTTATATGGAACCATACAGTATGTGTTTTTTTAATCTGGCTTCTTTCGTTGAATATAATTTTGGGAACTCATTGATGTCACTGTGTGTACCAATAGTTTTTATTCCATTGTGTGGCTGCACTAAAGGTTGCATATCTATTGACCTGTTGACAGTCTTGGCTTCTTTCCAGTTTTTAGCTATTATAATTGAAACAGCCATGAATATCTATGCATAAGTCTTCATGTAAACATAGGCATTTCTTTCTTGGGTAAACATGTAGGACTGGACTGATTTCCTGAGGATTGTATGGTAAATTTATAGTTAACTTTTAAATAAACTGTCCAAAGAGTTTTTGCTATGTTAGCCTTTTATTACTGCTGTAACCAGTTTTCACAAACAGTGGCTTAAAACAACACAAATTTATTGTCTCACAGTTCTGGAGGCCAGAATTGGTCTCAGTTAATAAAATCAAGGTGTTGGCAGGCCTGTGTTCCTCTCTGGAGGCTGTGGGGAATTGGCTTTTCCCTTGCCTCTCCAGCTCCTAGAGTGACTGGCACTCCTAGGCTCTGACCATGGCTCCCTCTTCACATCTTCTCTCTCGCCCTCCTGGCTGCCTCTTATAAGGACCTTGTGATGATATTGAGTCCACCCAGATAAGCCAGGGTCACCTCCCCATCTCAAGATTCTTAATTACTTCTGCAAATTCCCTGTTGCCATGGAATTTAACATTCACAGGTTCTGGAGTTAGAACCTGGATATCTTTGGGGGACCATTATTCTCTCTACTGCAGACTACGTTGTCACTGAGTTGTAAAGTTCAGTTCTTTATGTATTCTGGATACAAGTCCTTTGGGTGTCTCTATGTATGTATTGTAAATGTTTTCCCTTAATCTGTAGCTTCCCTTTTGCTTTCTCATGCGTGTCTTCTAATTTTGAAGAAAGCCCCTTTATCCATATGTTCTTGTATGGCCCTTGCTTTTTGTGTTCTCTGTATAAAACCTTTACTAATTGAAGCCTCCAAAGGGTTTTTTTTCTCCTGTTTTCTTATACAAGTTTACGATCCTGAAGATCAGTATTTTCCCCCAGTACAGATGTTTTCATACAGATAGGTATGATCTAGCAACACTTTTTAACCAGTTTATTTTTAAGTAACTTTTTAATTTAAATATGCATTATCAGCAAAAAATTCTTAGACCAATATTCCCATACCTATTAAATAGAATTGCTAATGCCTGTGAATTATGCCACATACTAATCAAGAGTTTCACTTTGCAGATGATCACTCAATTAAATTATCATTACTGATCTCTATTTTAAGGAATCATTTATTATTTTTTCTCTACAGTTCAAAAATGATAGCTTACAGCCACAGGAAGTGATATATCAAATACTTAAATACTTTTTTCTAAGCCCATTAGTAGAAGCTTCTCATTTGAGCCAATATTACTGAGACGCTTAATTTTATGCTTATTCATTTCAGTCGTTTAAATTCCTAAACACAAGAAAGCATTACCATTTACATGCAAGCTCATTTGTAAAGGTGAAAACAGTGACAGCAAAGTGCTATGGAAGTTTCTATCCTGTATATATAAAGCACAAAATATGTTAGTGGTTGTAGGGAAGAGCATGGTAGTGCTCACAGCGTGTTAACAATTTGCAACATTTGTTGAAGAACAGATCATTGCACTTCCCTTCATTTGATGCTCTCATCACCATGTCTTCTCCCTCCCCATACTGCTAGGAATTTGTGCTTGGCTTGTAACATAGCTTCTACCTGACTTCTGTTTTCAGGTCTGAGAGGAAATTTCTTAGATAATAGGTCATTGAGGTTAGTTAGCTGAAGGTAACATGGATAGGTCTTCAGGTGAGGAAAACATTCTCATTTACATAGTGAATTAATCACGGCTTTTGCAAGATTTCTCTTAGCTGGTATTTGTTTCAAAATATATTAATGAACTTATTTCTAATTACTGATTTATTTAACCTTGTAAAGAGTGTTTCATTGTCAGTTGTCACATTTTTCTTGGTGCCTAGCACAAAGTAGTACCCAGTCAACATTTGTTTAATTGAACTGATTGTATTCTGAGGATGTGCCATTTCTGCATACCTGGAATATCTGGCTTGTCAAGATTTTTCATCTATGATTTGAATCAATATTGCGTGTTATATTTACTTGTGTGACACAGGATGTTCCCAATTTATAAATATTTGTCTCAGAAGGGGTTCTTTGCTCAGTCCTTGGAAATCTGTACTGAATTTTAATTTAAGGGCAAAGTAAATTTTAGGTTGGTTTAGAGTCTAGTTCATACCATTAGAAGTTTGTTCTTCAGTATCCACAGCATAAATGAAATAGCATATATAGCAGCAAAGAGCAGTGAGCCAGTCACAGGAGTGCAGTACAGTACTTATCAACCAAAATAAGCAAACCATACCATTAAATTTTGAACCAGGTAGGTGTGGGTTTTCTCCTAGTTTATAGATGGGTATTTATTCATAGAAGTTAGATGGAGATTGCAGAAAACCTAAAAGAGAGGAATGTATTTTGTGTTTTTGGACCTTGACAGCACTAATTTTGATTTCCTTTTTCTGTGACATACTTACCTCTGATTTTTATTCACACTCAGCCTCACTGTTCTATAGTTTTGTAGTGTTTCCTACAAATTACAGTGTCTTTCTGCTACACATTGGGATAAGTATATTCATGAATTAGATGTGATAATGGCAGGCCTTGAGAATAGAGCAAAGGATAAAACCCAAATATGTCAGCATCCAAGCCCACATGAGTGTGACAGTTCTCCAGACTCTGTTAAAGTTTCCTGATTGTATTAGGACATATTGTATTGCTCTAAAGAAATGCCTGAGTCTGGGTAATTTGTAAGAAAATGGGGTTTAAATGGCTTCCAGTTCTGCAGGCTGTACAGAAAGCAAAGCGGCATCTGCTTTTGGGGAGTCTTCAGGAGGCCTACAAACATGGTGGAAGGCAAAGCAGGAGCAGGCATGTCACGTGGTGAAAGCAGGAGCAAGAGTGGTAAGGGGAGGTGCCACACACTTTTAAATGACTAGATCCTGTGTGAACTCAGAACAAGAGCTAACGTCACACCAAGGGGATCCCCAAGCCATTCATGAGGGATTCACCACCACGATCCATACACTATCCACTAGGCTCCACCTCCAGCACTGAGGATTACAATTCAGCATGAGGTCTGGCTGGGGGCAAATGCACAAACTATATCATTCTGCACCTGGCCCCTCCCAAATCTCATTTCCTTCTCACTTTGCAAAATACAAATCATGCCTTCCCAATAATTTCCCCCAAATCTTAACTGATTCCAACATTAACTTAAAACTGCAAAACCTCATCTGAGACAAGAAAAGGCCTTTCCACCTCCAAGCCTGCAGTATCAAAAACTAGTTATATACTTCTAAGATACAATGGAGGTATCTATGGGCATTGGGTAAACATTCCCATTCTAAAAGGGAGAAATCAGCCAAAAGAAAGAGGGTGCAAGGCCCCACACAAGTCTGAAACCCAACAGGGCAGTCATTAAATTTTAAAGCTCCAAAATAATATCCTTTGATTTCATGTCCCACATCCCACATCCAGGCCACACTGGTGCAAGAGGTGGACTTCCAAGGCCTTCAGCAGCTCCACCCCTTTGGCTTTGCAGGGTGCAGCCCCCAAGGCTGCTGTCACTGGCTGGAGTTGAGTGTCTGCAGCTTTTCCAGGGTGCAAGCTGCTGGTGGATCTTCTATTCTCGCGTCTGCAGGATTGTGGTCCTTTTCCTAGAGCTCCACTAGACAGTGCCCCGGTGAGGACTCTGTGGGGCCTCCAACCCCACATTTCCCTTCCACAATGCTGTAGTATATGTTCTCAGTGAGAGATCCGCCCCTGCAGCAGGCTTCTGCATCGACATCTAGGCTTTTTCATACATCATTCGAAATCTAGGCAGAGGGTGCCAAGCCTTATTTACTCTTGCACTCTGTGCATCTGCAGGCTTAATATCCTGTGGAAGCCATGGAGGTGTGTGGCTTGTACTCTACAGAACACCAGCACTCTATGAGCTCCCTTTGAGGCCTGGCTGAAGCTGGAACAGTGGGGATGTGGGGAGCAGTGTCCTGAGGCATCTGGGCCCTGGGCCTGCCTCAGGAAACCATTCTTCCCTCATAAGCCCCTGGGCCTGTGATGGGAGAGGCTGCCTTGGAAACTTCGGAAATACCTTGGAGACCTTTTCTCCACTGTCTTGGTATCAGCACTTGCCTCCTTTTTTAGGTATGCAAATTTCTCTCGCAAGTGATTACTCCAAAGCCTGCTTGAATTCTGCTCCTGAAAAAGCTTTTTCTTTCTCTGCCACATGGCCAGGCAGCATATTTCCCAAACTTTTATGCTCTGCCTTCTCTTTAAATATAACTTCCAACTTTGTCATTTCTTTGCTTCCTCATCGGAGCATAGGCTGTTAGATGCAGCCAGGCTACATATAGCATGCTATGCTGCTTAGAAGTTTCTTCTGCTAAATAACCAGAATCATTACCCTAGTTCAAACTTCCGCAGAACCCTAGGGCATGAACAGAATACGGCCAAGTTCTTTGCTAAGAAATAACATTTGTGACCTTTACTTCAGTTCCCCATTTGCATGTGAGACCTTGTCAGCCTGGTCTTCACCATCCACAATCACTATCAGCATTTTGACTACAACCATTTAACTGTTCTCTAAGAAGCTGCAAACTTTCTCTCATCTTCCTGTGTTCTTCTGAGCCCTCCAAATTCTTCCATCCTCTTCCTGTTACCCAATTCCAAAGTCACTTCCATATTTTCAGGTATCTTTGTAGCAACACGCCACTTCTGGTATCAATTTTCTGTATTAAGCCATGCTTGCATTGCTGTAAAGAAGTGCCTGAGTCTAGATAATTTATAAGAATAGAGGTTCAATTGGCTCACATTTCTGCAGGTTATGCAGGAAGCATAGTGCCATCTGCTTCTGGAGAGGCCTCAGGAGGCCTGCAATCATGGTAGAAGGCTAAGCAGAAGCAAGCATGTAACATGGCAAAAGCATGAGCAAGAGAGTGAGCTGGAGGGGGACGTGCCACATACTTTTAAACCACCAGATCTCGTGTGAACTCAGAGCCAGAGCTCACTCATCATCAAGGGGGGATGGCCCAGAGCAAAGGATCTGCTCCCATGAGCAGTATACCTCCCACCAAAACCTGCCTCCAACATTGGGGTTACAATTCAGCATGAGATTTGGGAAGGAATATACATGCAAATTCTATTACTGACCATTGCAGTTTCTCCTCATAAATAATGACCTGATTCAGGGTCTTTTTGGTGTAGGGGTGGCATGGAGATTAGTTCATTCTGATTGGTTGTTACCAAAGGCTGGGCAAGGGCACGTGGTAAGGGATACAGGAGTGCCCGTGGAATGTGGAATGGTGAATAAGGCTGAGCAGGGCAGGGGGCCCAGGGCCGAGAGAGAAGTGCCTGGCTCACCATCCATGCGGGAACATGCTAAGGGTTTGCTTATGGATGGCCATGGTGGCTGGGAAGAAACCAGGAGGCAGGCTGGGGTAGGAGGGCAGCCACACTCATCCCATGAGTCTAGCTGGTGGCCCGGGCTCCTTGGTCAGCTCAGGGACTATCTCGTTTAAGGGACTTGACTATATCAAACATGCCTGCAGAGTTTCCACGACCAGCTAGAGAGTCAAAATGTTTCCCAAGCCAATCCCATGGGATGCCTCACTTCTAGCTAGTCACCTCCAGCCTCCCACAACAGCCTCCAGTCAGGGCCCACCTGAAGCCTCCCTTTTCCCACTGTAAAGCTTTCCCATTCCCCCACTTGCTTCTGCCAAAGGCGAGTGCTGGTGTCCAACTCTCTTGCTATGTAAGCTTTGAATGAACAGCCTCTGCTCATTCTCATTTGAAGAGATTTTCATTTACCTTCACACATGTACAGTATCTTTATAACTCAGTGCCTCCTCATTTACCAGAATCTGGTCTTTTTGTGGGCTTCTCCTGTCTTCCTGCAAATCCCTATGACACTGGGATGCTTTGAGCAGATGGTCTCTTTTAGTCCCTGCAAAGCTTTAGGTGGTGTGGTTTGGCCTTACTCCTCACTTCAGGCTCAGACTGGCTCCCCTTTGCAGCCATGTGCGTTGAAGCGACTCTGGGGGTGAAGTGAAATAGCGCTGCCGACAGGATCTGGGCTCTGTGCTGTGTGCCAGGAACATAGAGAGCAATGTTTAACCACTGTTGCCCACAGTGACCTTCCAGAACTGTTTTTGCAGCCAGGGTTCTAGGGATTATTAAGTAAGCCTGGCTGTGTAAGAAAGTCAGAAAAAGCCCAAGGCAACCCCAGATATCAGAACTAGCCATTTCAGAAGGCTGAAAGCCTTATTCTGTGAAGGGCTGGGTTTCCAAGCTTACGTAGTTCAAAGCTCAATTTTTAGGATTGCTGTACTACTGACCAAAAGTTGGTTTTTGGAAATGGACCCTTATTTTCTAATAATAGCTTTCATAAAGCTTAAAATGCTTTCACTACAAAAGGAGGATCTTATGTTAGAACATATATATATAGCAAAGTTGTAAAAGTTTTGGTACTCTCAAAAGAAGGTCACCAAGGACAACTGTGATTTCATATGTAATGATTCCAGCCTAGAAAATGTTTTTTTCTTGATTTTTGTTTAAGAGAGATAAGCCAATTAAATAATCCTTGAATATAGTATGTTCCATTAAGTTGTCAATGTTTTTATTCCAAGATGCATGTTTCTTTAAAAGAGCTGGCTTATTAGGGCATCTCTTCATAAGCACTTTACCCTGGCCATGTCTGTGAGAATGCTTTGCATATAACTTTCATTGAATTCTACATCTCATTTGATGCAGACCTAATTAACCATGATTAACTGAGAACTCCAATTTATTGGAATCATTTGCTGCAATTAACGTGAGAAAGAATGGGGCATATTTAATGGTCCTTGTTTTTAAACCTTGCTTTCATTACAGACATATTAACATAAGTCTGATTTGGGGGTGACAGAAGGAAATAGGAAAAGAGGTATAACTAAGTCATAATAGGAAAGTAAGTACTGGGATGAATGTCATCATAGATTCTTTGTTCTTTAATTTGTACTAGTACATTTGTATATGTACAATTGTTAGGTAAGATTGATATATTTTAAAAATCACAACTTTATAGAGCACAAGTCTTCCATGAAAACATAATGCCAGGTCTATTGTCCTCCACTTGAGCAAACATTCCAATCACTGAGAGGGCTCTGTAAAACATACATTGCTGGGCCCCAACTTACTTTCTGATTCTGTAGATCTGGGGTGGGGCCTCCTGTGTGGTTTGAAAGTTTGTTCTCTCTGAAACTCATGTTGAAACTTAATCCCCAGTTTGGCAGTATTGAGAGGTGTGGAGCCTTTAAGAGATGTTGGGTCATGCAGGCTCTGCCCTCGTAAATGGACCCTTTCATTCAGAGATTAATAGATTAATGAATTATTGGATAAATTAGTTATCAAAGGAGTGGGACTGATGGCTTTGTAAGGAGGAAGAGGCTGGCCGGGTGTGGTGGCTCATGCCTGTAATCCCAGCACTTTGGGAGGCCGAGGCAGGCAGATCATGAGGTCAGGAGTTCAAGAACAGCCTGGCCAGTATAGTGAAACCCCGTCTCTTCCAAAGGAATTAGCCAGGCATAGTGGTGTGCACCTGTAATCCCAGCTACTCAGGAGGCGTGGGTTTCAGTGAGTCAAGATCGCGCCATTGTACTCCAGCTCGGGTGACAGTACTAGACTCCATCTCAAAAAAAAAAAAGGGGGGGGAAGAGAGACTGAGCTAGCGCACTCAGCCCCCTCAAGATGTGATGCTTTGTGCCACCTCAGGACTGCATAGAGTCCCCACCAGCAAGAAGGCCCTCTCTAAATGCAGCCCCTCGACGTTGTACTTCTCAGGCCCCATAACTGTAAGATATAAATGTCTTCATATATTACCACGTTTTAGGTATTCTGTTAATAAGCAACAGAATATGGACTAAGATAGAGCCCAAAAATAGGTGGTTGTACAGTGTCTCACATCATACTGATGCTGCTGGTCCAGGGACCTCACTTTGAGAATCAAGGTGTTAAGGAAACAAGCAGTAGAATATCTTAGGTGAACAAAACTAGTGAGTTTACATTTTAAATAAATTCAACAATTACCGATTACCTACTATGTACTGTCAAAATGGTTTATCAAAATGGCACCACCACTTCTATCAAAATGTACTGGATGCTGGGTTTTAAATTAAAGCAACTTCACTTTAAAATATGTTGTTTTCCTCACATTCAGAAACACTGCTGACCCTCTTTCCCCAGCTGCCACTAAGTTGCTCAGCACTTCCGAGGAAGCTAAGGCCTTGTTGGGGTGAAGCTGTCACTCAGTGGGTGACTAGCACCCTCCCTGGTGGCGCCAGCCCCACACTCGCCTACCGTGGCCTCCATCTTTGTTCAAGCTCACTTGCATCTCCTTGGCCCTCATTCTGCACTGCAATGAGGTAACCATCACGTAAAACCATCGCCCTCCTTGAAGCAGCTAGTGTAGGTGGCGAACCTTTTGGGCCTGATCTCTTCGCAAGGGCCTGGCTGGTATCAACATTGGGAGCCTTTTTGGTAGCATAGGGGCTGGTGGACCTGCACCCACTGGCAGTTCTGCCCCTGTACCACTGCCCTAGCCAGAGTCAACATCGGGAGTCTCCTCTGCAGCAGTGTAGGGGCTGCTGGACCTGTACCTGTAGGCAGTCCTGCCCCTGCAGTGCTGCCTCAGCTGAGCAGAAGGGAGTGCAAGTAAGGAAAGAAGCATCTGAGGAGTCAACTTTGGACATGGGCTTTGATCTTGATGAACAAACGTCTTTCGTAACATGATCAGTAAAAAGCTGAACTCTTGGCTGGGCACCATGGCTCATGCCTGTAATCCCAGCACTTTGGGAGTCCAAAGTGGGAGGATCACTTCAGGCCAGGAGTTCAAGGCTAGCCTGGGCAACATAGGGAGACCCTGTCTCTACAACAAAATTACAAATTAGCCTGGTCTGGTGGTGCACACTTGTATCCCCAGCTGCTTAGGACCTGAGGTAGGAGGGTCACTTGAGTTCAGTGCTGCAGTGGGATCCCTCCACTACACTCAGGTGAGACCTTGTGTCAAAAAGAAAAGCTGAACTGTTAACACACATACACAGTCAGCTAACCTCTTTATAACTGTCAGATTGTGACAATTTGATTCTAACTCAAGATCAGCCTTTCTTGTAGTTTGTGTCTTTAAGGAGCTAACCTAGCTAACACAAAACACAGCTTTAGGTTTTTTCTCCTTTTTGTAATTGTGAATAAAAATTATGTTCAAGATGTATCAAGAGAAATTTTGGGGAAAAAAACCATTAAGCCAATTCAGTTGTGCAAGATGCACAAAGTGTAACTTCATAAGCAGTCATAAACTCAGGTTCATAATCCCTTACCCAAAATCTGTGGAGCCAGGTGTATTTAGGTTATTTTTAAAACATATTAGAATTCATACGTTCCATGACACAGAACATTCTTGGGGGTTCTCAGGCAGCATTCGTAATCAAATCCATTAGTATTCCTATAGAGAAGTGGTTGAATAGTCGTACTAAGTATGATAAATATGGACCATTAAAACCACCTCATGCCAGTCCAGTACACATTTTGCAGCATTTTCAGATATTTTGGGGTTATGGAATTGGGAAATAGAGGCTGTATTCCTCTGCAGCCCCAGCAATTAGTTAAAAAGTGTTTGCAAAGCTAGTTTAACGTGTCTAGGAGGTGTGATGTACTGGTGAATTCCAAATAATTGGTAGTTTTGTTTGCTTGTTTTTTTAAGCAAAATATTTGGTAGGAGGCACTTTAGTTTCTCAAGTTCAACAGCTGTTTGCTGTTATTGGCGTGTTAGTGTTAATGGAGACTGCAGATCTTGTCAATTCCCCATAACTCACAGTTAACAATTCCCTAATGACTCCATATGTCAATTCTCAGAGGTAACTCTGGGCCAAGCACTCAGACCACAACAGATTATTTCAGTTCGTGGACGCAACCGCCTAGAAGGTGTGTGGCATGACTACGTCATTAGGATCCCATTTTAGTGGCATGCAAGCCAAGGCCCAGCAGACTTATAAGACATACAGTATGAATAGGATCCTCATTTTACAAGTGCTTAACCCAAGGCTGCTAGCTTCCAGAGTTTCCAGCTAGAAAGCTGCAGAGCTGGGGTTTCCCCTCAAAGCCACAAGGCTTTAGAGGGCCTGGCTTCCCTTTCTGGGCTGCCTGCCACCTCCCACACCTAGAGCATCTCCCCCCAACCCTCCAGCTTTAAGGCCACCCCCTTCTGCAGGTCAGCAGCTTTTTGTTAAATACATTTCTCCAACAGACATCATATGTCAGGCTAAGAAACTTGTTCTAGGACATGCAGCTGAGCTGAGAGTTTTCTGCTGGTCTCTTGGGTCCCCAAAGCCCTAGGTCTCATATGAACATGGGGGTGGGAGCAAAATCAGGTCTGCCCATATGTATTAATGTTAGTCCGTATGTATTAATGTTAGTCCGTTCTCCCACTGCTTTCATAAAGAACTTCCCTCAGACTGGGTACTCTATAGAGGAAAGAGGTTTAATTGACTCACAGTTCCACATGGCTGGGGAGGCCTCAAGAAACTTACAATCATGGCAGAAGGGGAAGCAGGCACCTTTCTTGCAGGGAAGCAGGCACCTTTCTTGCAAGGCAGCAGGAGAAAGAGGGGTGAAGGAGGAACTTGCAAACAAACACATAAAACTATCAGATCTCCTGAGAACTCACTATCAGGAGAACAGCATGGGGGAAACCACCACAATGATCCAATCACTTGCCTTCCTCTACGCTTGGGAATTACAACTCGAGATGAGATTCAGGTGGGGACACAGCCAAATCATATCACCATATATGTGCCTTAATGACAGTCAGCTTAAGGTGTTTTTGCCCTTAAATAATGCAACTCACGTTTATAAAATTGAAGATAGGTCCCCATTTGCATGGCAAGCAGGTATAGCTTCACTGAGAGAGCAGTGGGGGAGAAACCCTCACTTTTTATATCTTTGTTGGGTAAAACATCCACCACTGTGCCTCAGGGGTGGACTTAGCAAGCATTTAAGATACACTTTTAATTATAAAAGATGTTACTTGATTTGTTGCAATTACTCAACCTCCGCCTTAGAAACTAAGCCATTGGTCTAGGCTTCCTCCAGGCACAGCGCTTCCGTAACAGTTGAATTCATTTAAGCTGCAGTGCCTCCCATGCATCCCGGGAACTCAGGCTGCCTCTGAGGATGAAAACACACACCAGCTTTTGGGCCCCTGCCTGGAGTACCCTGTAGCTTCTTCAGAGCTTCTTCCTCGTGGCCAGTCTGCTCCCCTCCCCATGCTGTCCTTGCAAGCTGCTACGGAAGCTGCTCTCAACTGCCACACAGACTCCAGCTGGGGGGAGGGGAGTGGTCACAGTCACAAGGGATATTTTCTAACTCACCTAAGGAAGGTAGTCATGTATGGGGCTCTAGCATGTCAAAAACAATATGACCTTTCCTGGTAAAAAGGACATTGAAGCAATGTTAAAAGCTGGAAGCTTGTTAGTAAGCGGGGAAGAATATGCATCTGATGGCCTGGTGCAACTGTTTTACGCTCCTTTGTTTCAGCGTTTTTCCTTTCACAGTGCTGTCCCTTTAAGTGTGCCATCATCAACGGCTGTAGTCATCATTTGACCTGAGGAGTTTAATTGCTTGTTTAGATCCTTGCTTATTCCACGGATTTAGGATGATTTTATCTAAATGGAGAAGAAAAGTGTCTGTCTGCACAGTCCCCTACAGATTTATAATCCCACAGTTCTGTATCTTTTAAATTAAAAGCTCCATGACATTTTAAGCTTTAAATAAACACTGTTGAAAGCATTTTTAGAGGATACAGCTGTTCTTCTGCTTTCGTCCACACTCCTTTCTTCCTCCTCTCACACTTACCTTAGCTCCAGTTCTGCAGAGGACCTCTGTGGTCCCGCCTGGCCTCTGTTCCTTCACTTGGCTTTTCAAACCCGATAGCGGTGTCTTACTTGTTCGATGCCTGCAGTTTCCTTTTGTGAGTCTTCCTCTCTCAACTACTAGAACAAACACTCAGGGAAGTAGAACGTGCCGCCTCACTGCCAATCCGTCCGTCTCCTTGCCCTGAGAGCCCTGGCTCTTTCTCCCCTTCACAGGGAAGAAGAAAATAAATGAAGCACTCATGCCTGGGTAACCCTCCCTTAGAGGAGGCTTTTCACCACTCAGCTACTGAGGAGGAGGGTGGGCCAGCCCTTCCTTCTGTTCTGCAGCTTCTGTAGGGACACATAGTGCAGGATGGAATCCAGGAAGCCTTGAGTTACTCAGGTTGTTACTTGAACTTTGACTTCTACAAACCAGCCCAGGAACTTTTGTGAGAGTCCTATGTTTTGTACTCCCCCAAAGGGATTTGACCCCTCCACTCAGGGATCGTGCTTTCGCAGTCTCCAATATCCAGACCGGTTGGAGGTTCTGAGGTTTGTTTGGTGTGTTTCACAGCAAACTTAATGAGATACAGCTCGTGGCCAGGTGCAGTGGCTCATGCCTTATTCCCAACACTGGAAGACCGAGGCCAGAGGATCACTTGAGGCCACAGGTTTGAGACCAGCCTGGACCACAGGGCAAGTCCTTCCATGTCTACCAAAAACAAAAATAAAATACAGCTCATGGTAGAAAAACAAGGAAAAAATATTATAGTGCTGAAAATGAAATGGCACGTGACATGTAGCTGTTGGTGGATTTGTCAGGAAATGCAGAGAAAGAATAGAGAAGGGATCTTCTCATTGCTGGTAGCAGTCAAAGCCAGAGCATCCATCAGGAGGCAGAAAGCCCAGGGTCCGCTGTAGGGAAGAGGGCCGCAGAGAGGTCAGTGCACAGAGAGAGCAAGGAGGATGGGGAGTGCAGGGCAGGGGCCACCCAAAAGCCCAAGGAAGAGCTTAGTCCACAACAACCAGCCTCTCCTGGACCCTAGTGTCCATAGGGTGGATAGGGCCTAGCCGCAGCCCCATCCCAAGGAGGAAGAGCCAGAGACTTCTGCAGGCAAGTGCAGCGAGCCCTGGGACCAGAAGAGAAGCGTGCACAGAGGCAAAGTCAACACCATGGCTGCCAAAGCAACCAACGAGCCCAGTCCTCTGAGTACAAGGTGGCAAGAGACCTAGCCGATATTGTAGGTGCAGCCAAGAGGTGCAGTTTGGATGCTGCTGAAGGGACCGGGTACAAGGCCACACAGAAAACTTCTTTTCTCAAGATAGCAGCACTCTACCCTTGGTTCATTCAGGAATTTTGCAAATAGTTGGTGGATATGGTTGATTGCCCAGACCCTGTGTCTATGCAGATGACCATTCACGTTCTGTGAGAGAGACTCAGGAGACAAAGCACAGGTGGCCCTACCATTACCGTGGCTCACAAGATACCTTCCCGGCCTTCTCCATGTGCAACACAGTGAATCCTGTCCTGTGCTGCAGGCAGTCCTCCACATGCCTATTTGGGAGGAGCACATATTTTGGAGTTAAAACCTGCCATAACTTTTTTTTTTCTTTTTTCTTTTTTTGAAGACATAATCTCATGTTACCAAGGCTGGAGTGCAGTGATATGATCTTGGCTCACTACAACCTCCGCCTCTCAGGTCAAGCGATTCTCCTGCCTCAGCCTCCTGAATAGCTGGGATTACAGGCACGTGCCAGCATGCCTGGCTAATTTTTTGTATTTTTAGTACAGACGGGGTTTTGCCATGTTGCCCAGGCTGGTCTCGAACTACTGAGCTCATGCAGTCTGCCTGCCTTGGCCTCCCAAAATGCTGGAATTACAGGCGTGAGCCACCACACCCAGCCCATAACTCTCTTTTAATAGCAGTTCATACCCTGCCAACTTTCAAAATGCATCCAAGCAATTACAAGCATGCATGCCTATGTGCATGTAAACATGTGAACACACATAGGAGTTTGAAGACTTACATGTCTCTTGGACGCACACAGCCTTTTTTGTGTGTGTACATTACTTCCCTCAGTGTGTCCTGGGTATCACAGATAATGTCTTATAGGGGGAAAAGTATTTAGGGATGATTATTATGTTTTTCATGTCATTGCGGGACAGTTAAAGGCCATTGTGGTCACCAGCTCTTTTCAGGACTTACTGTTGAGTCTAGTTGTGCAAATTCAGGGTAGACTGCGTCCTGCTAATGCTGCTCCACGCCCCATGGGAAAGCTTCACTGCTAAATCTACAACAGGTGGTCAGTCTCCTAGCGGAATTTGAATCCAGATTTTTGTCAGATGGGTCTGTGTGTCTTCTTTTTAAACCAGGTATGAACAGGTTTATTCCCAGCCTCTCAGGTTCAGGGACTGCCTCTGTGCCACCGCAGACTGGAAGACTAGGCCTCTGCCCAGGCTTTGGCACACAACCTTCTGCCTTCACTGGGGCCTTGGGAGGATTCTCACCAGGCAACTCTCAGCTCCTTAGAGCTTACCTGGTTTTGAAATTGCACTTGGTAAACACTCCTCAGTGTTGGAGTATTTATTTTTATCATGTATCATGCCTCCTAGCAGGTCAGTTAGTTGGTTCTTCAGTAAAGTGATCTTTCTAGGCCCACGCTGGAGACAGTGAGAGTAGGGAAGACGGCTAGTGTGTCACAAGCACGCCCTAGGAGGCTGGCACTCTTCTCAGAAGGTTACTTATGTGCCCTGAAGTATTCAGTCTGCAAAGTAGGATTATTTCACTGTAGTACTACCATCAATAGTATCTGTATTGGTAATATGAGTGCTATTAATTACTATATGTATATTAAATATACATAGAGAAAAAGCACATGAATAGAAATGTAGTGCAATGTAGCCTATGTTAGTGGTGCTGGTACTATTATGAGCAGTGTTCCTGTTCACCTTGTGTCAGCATGAGGAAAGCAGGCCCCTGCAGGGCCACTATGTTTCTGAGGCTGTGCGCCGAGTAAGTGCCGAGCTGGGAATTAATTCTCAGGTCAGCTGTCACCATCCCGTGACACAACCTGTATGTTAAATGTTCTGTTCTCCCCTGGGAGCTTCACAGCAGCATCCTGGCCAGGCATGGTGGGGGCTCATCCCGCTGGACAGTGGAAATGCCCTTAATTCTAGTGGGCCATGCAGTGGAACACCAAGTAATGATGCCTTGTGCTATCAGATGGAATTGACCGTTCCAAGTATATATTTAGATTCAAATATGCACATTTAAACAGAAAACACAATAATACAGATTTCATTTCTCTCCTGAGTTCTAAATTTCCATCCAGATCACAACTCCAGACGTAACTCCAGCAGCCTTGAAAGGAGGCTGCCCACAGTATAATTTAGTGAGAATGACCTGCAAACCTTTCCCCTGCTCACTTAGGTCTCCACAAAGTCCTTGTTCATGGAATGTGACCTATACAGTGGATATTATTGTGGACCTCATACAGACTTACTGTTGATACAGTATGCACTCTAAAAATCTCTTTTTTTTTTCTGCAGATACTGAACGGCTCTATTCAGTGGTGTTTCAAGAAATATGTGATCGCTATGACAAGAAATACAGCTGGGATGTTAAGTCCCTGGTTATGGGTAAGAAGGCATTAGAGGCAGCACAGATTATAATAGACGTCTTGCAGCTCCCGATGTCCAAAGAGGAGCTGGTGGAAGAAAGCCAAATGAAGTTAAAGGAAGTGTTCCCCACGGCTGCGCTCATGCCAGGTGCGGTTGCCTCGCTGTTTGAAGGATTACGTTTGTGAATATTAGCAGTGGTTTTATAAATCACCTTTACAGTCTAGCGTAGGGCATGCTTAGTTTGTCCTCTTTTCTTTAGTCTTGAAACTAAGTCCCTCCTTCGTGCTCCTGAAAGAGTTTGGCTGATGCTGTGGGATGCTGTGATTCAGTTTTCTCTTTAAAAGCTTCTTAAAATAATATGCATTAGTTTCAGTGATTTCTGGGTTCCAAAAACATTTGAGTATTGTTTATATTACTATCTATAAAGATTATGTTAATGACAGAATGGCTTTAAAGTTTAACTTAATAGTTTTGCCTTTTTCTTTTCGAAATCAGATATAGGATTAATATTTCAGCAACTATTCAAACTTTAACAAATTGATAAGCAGCTAAATCTCCCCAAAGACACTTAATTTAAAAAATGAGTAAAAAACCGAATCCATTTTTAGCCTGTGTCTTTGTATGCCATTTAGCCCTTTCTTTATTTGTGTCCAGTTTTCTTCTGAAAGGAAAGACAAGTTTGTTCCCTCCAGGTTTGTTAACTGACATTCAATCAGAACAGGCTTGCCCGCTGCTCCTTGTTCAAGAATATTCTAGATTACAGACCTTGAAAATAGACTATTTGAAGATTCTTCTGGGATAACAGGATGAATACTCTGTCTTTAGAATTTCTGATGCTGGGGGAGAAAAAAACAGCAGTTATGTGAGAAATCTTGGATTTAAAATGATATTAATATGAAGCATACATAATTTTGAAATGTATGTTATTTATACATATGTCCAAACGTGGATATACTATTCCTGGGAAGCACACACGGACATGCAAACACACACCCTTTGTAATCACTCTGTCTGCATCCACTGCAAATGGTAGTGTTTGTGAATCTCAGGCATGGGTACAAGCACCGTGATATTCAGTTTTCTGCGTCTACTGCCTGTACCATATGCACATGAAGTTACCTTGACAAGTCTTGGTGAACACATCTATACAGTTACTATACAAAAATTCAATTGTGGTAGGAAGCACATACACACAAACACACACTAAAATTTACCATCTTACCTATTTTTAAGTGTACAGTTCAGTAGTGTTTTAAATGTTTGGTAGAATTCTCCAGTGAAGCCATCTGGTCCTGGGCTTTCCTTTGTGCAGAGGTTTTCTTTTATTGCTGATTGAGTCTCCTGACTACTTACAGGTGTGTTAAGATTTTCTATGTCTTTATTTTTCCCGCTTCTCAAAATCGTCAGGGATTCTCTGTCTTCATGATTCGGTTTTGGGAGGTTGTGTGTTTCTAGGAATTCTTTCATTTCTTTTAGGTTATCCAATTTATTGTCAAAGGATATGCCAACAAATGGTATTCTCCTTTAATTATTTTTGTGGCATTGGTTAGAATGTTGCCTCTTGCATTTCTGATTTTAGTCATATGAGTGGTTTTTATTCTTTGTTAATGTAGCTAAGGTTTGTCTATAAAGTTACTCTGTGACTGGCCGGGCGCGGTGGCTCA
The DNA here is from genome assembly GCA_963575295.1 of Alouatta caraya. NCBI lineage: Eukaryota > Metazoa > Chordata > Mammalia > Primates > Atelidae > Alouatta > Alouatta caraya. Next base: position 10,992 of record CAUYUD010112509.1, on the reverse strand, counting down.
AGCTGTAATCCCAGCACTTTGGGAGGCTGAGGCGGGCGGATCACGAGGTCAAGAGATCGAGACCATCCTGGCCAACATGGTGAAACCCCATCTCTACTAAAAATACAAAAATCAGCTGGGTGTGGTGGCGTGTGCCTGTAGTCCCAGCTACTCGGGAGGCTGAGGCAGGAGAATTGATTGAACCCGGGCGGTGGAGCTTGCAGTGAGCCGAGATTATGCCACTGAACTCCAGCCTGGAGCCTGGTGACAGAGTAAGACTCTGTCTCAAAAAAAAAAAAAAAAAATTACTCTGTGACCAAGCATCTCTTCTGACTTAATATACAAAGCGCTCATGATGTATGAGGCATGCATGTGTTTTATTGGGTGGAAGAATCCATATCCACCCAAGCCTTTCACATGGTTTTCCTTCTACACTTTTTGTTCTATATCCTAAGATATACTTGAAGTATGTTCTGCTGCAATTCTTAAAAAAAAAAAATGTTTTATCTAGCTAATCTGGTAGTTTGGCTGGAGTGCTAGTGAATCTGTTTTATGGAATCTACTTGGTGATCCCATCAATGTAGTGTCTTCATTTGGCCTTCTAAGCGAGCAGGTGTCAGATTAAGTAAGGTGCTAATCATAGAAACTCATAGAAGGTGAACAACTAGCCAGGAGCTAGTACTTCAAAGATAGTTCAGTTTTACAGAGCTTATCTAGATGGCTTTCTTTTCTTACTTTACTACTTTCTGACCTCTTTTTTTTTTGGACTTGACAAATCCTGTTTTTTGGCATATGATTTGTGTGTGCATGTGTGCACATGAATATACTTACTTTAACTTTTACTAGCTGCACAATTGCAAGTAGGGACTTTGATACTAAAAGTCTGTCTTTGAAAACGATCATATCTGCATACCATATACACAATTAACTGTGCTTTGACAGAGCAGAGCATGCAGAAGACTTGAAGAGTATAAAAAAATGCACAAGGTAATGCTGGAAATGAGAAACTTAAAATCATGCTGGAATGCTGGCTCATATGATGTGCAGGGACAGCAGTCGGTTGATGTGCCGCTTTGATATTCTGAAACGAGTTAGGCAGGATAAGACAAAATGATTAGAAATAATACTTAACCTGAAGGGAAAGCAGACCAGAGGAGGACAATGTTGGACTGGATGTATAGAGCAGAAAGACAGACCCAGCCTAATTCTGATCCAGAAATGTACTCTTCCTTAAGGTTTCTGCTCAATATTATGCCAGTCACAAAAATGAAAATAAAATAGATCTTCTGTCCTGAAAGAACAGTCTTGGAGACCCAGTTTCCATTCATTTTGCACTCCTCCCATCTCCTCTTTTATCTTCACCCAACCTGAATTCCCCTGGGAAGGTGGCCTTATAGTGTCATTGCTCTGGTGACTAGATTCAGAGAAACTTGCTGCTGTAGTCTTCCTTTTTCTAGGTGTTCATTTTGCTCACTTACTGCTTTGTTCCTGTTCTTAAGCTGTAGATGATAATATAACCCTTGACTTTCTTTTCCTTCTGAAAGTATTTTCTGGTAGGGTATTTTAGGTTGTGGAAGTCACCTTGAGCTCTTTAGAAAAGAAAGCTATCTGTAGGGAGGGCCTGTTAATTCAACATCATTCTTTTTCACATGCTTTCAAACCGACAGCTGAGCCCAAGGAGGTATTTAGCAAGTTAAATTGCAAGAGTGAGTGGTAGATTACCAGGGGAAGCAGCCCCATCATGCTGCAGGGGCTGTCTGCTGTGATTAGGCTGCAGGAGGGTGTCTGCCTGGGCCAGTCACCAGGGAATCAGCCTGATTATTCTGTGGGGGTGTGTCTGCCTTGGCCAGTCACCAAGGAATCAGCCTGATTATGCTGTGGGGGTGTGTCTACCTAGACCAATAACCAGGGAATGAAACTGATTATGCTGCGGAGTGTGTCCACCTTGGCCAGTCACCAGGGCATCAGCCCCCTGATTATGGTGCAGAGGTGTGTCTTTGGCTTGGTCATGGTATAGAAGTGCATCTTTGCCCTGATTATGAAGCAGAGGCAAGTCTGCCTGGCCATGGTGTAGGAGGGCTCTTTGCCTGGGTCAGTCTAGCCACTAAGAAGACAAGGTGGACCTAATGGACTTGAAAGACGAGGCAGAAGGGCCCTGATGCACTCGAACATCAGCTGCCTATTTGCTATAATCACATTTCTGGAAGGCCATCTCCACGAAAATGTGGGCGGGCCTATGATGTCCTCAGTAGGAAGTCCTTTTGAGCAGTTAGTTCTGTAGGCATATCCTGCATGGCTTCATGCTTCAGTGGAAACTGTTGCTTAGCCAAGGCTTAAATTACCTTCGGAAAATAAACTGTCTTTTAAATTGTGGCACTAAGTTTAGGGAAAAAATTACATGTGGTTCATCTCTTGTGAGTTTTATAGGGATTTTAAAAATAGGTACCATATCACAACTGGAAATGTATGTCACATTACTTAAAAAAAAAATCTTCACTTGAAATATCAGAAAATCTTGTTCAAAACATAGCCCATGCTGGTTACCTTCATTATATCTTGAACAAATCCTTTCAGAAATGAATTCCTTTGGATACATGAAATTCTACGTTTCAGTATGACTCAGCGAGGGTAATTTCGATTCAAAGACCAATAAGAAGAAAGTTGGTGCCTTTTATTGTGTGGAATCCCCCAGGAGTTTTTCTGTTGTCCTGGCTCTTTGCTTTACCAGGCATTTTCACCAAGCATGAGATTCCTGGAGGAAGAGCCCCAGATGTGGCATCTGGGCCAGTAGAAAGGAGTGAGGTGGGCCTGAGTCCAGTAGAAAGGAGTGAGGTGGGCTACGCCTGATTCTCTGGTGATCCTGCCCCTAGGGACAGCCTGCCTTGCAGATGTGCTCCTCAGCCTGGTGGACTCCTCCCTGCATTTCTTGGTCCTCACCGCCTGCACCAGGCTGTCTGGCGATAACTCCCTGCCCTCTATTTTTCCCCTCTCAGATGATCTAGAGCAGAAAAAGCAAACTAGAACCCTGGTCCCCTGGATAGCTGTGGGCAGGTGCCAGAGCTCCCCTTAGGTGGCTGAGGGGAGGGAGCAGGTGTGGCCTGTGCAGTAGAAAGCATGGGTCCAGTCCCAGCTCCGAAGCCGAGCATTCCCCCTGCTGTCCAGCTCCAGTCCCCTCAGGACACTAGGAATACTGACTGACATGCCCACTGTGGGGTACAATGATCTGAATGTATCCCCCAAATCTAGTGTTGAAACTTAATTGCCAATGTGATAGGATTAGGAGGTGGGGCGTTCAGGAGGTGATTAAGTCCTGAAGGTGGAGCCTTGTGGATTGGATTAGGGCTGTCATGAAAGGACTAGAGAGTAGAGCTTGCTCTTCCATTCCTCTGCTGCCTGAGGACACAGCATTCCTCCCCTCCAAAGGGTGCACCAAGGAGGTACTATCTTGAAGCAAGGAGCAGCCTTCTGCAGAGACAGATCTGCCACTGCCTTGATTCTTTACAAAGTATCCAGTCCTAGATATTTTATTACAGCAGCACAAACAGCTGAGACCTGGGGCATTGCTATAAGACAACCTTGGAGTGTGTGTGGTTACACCTGGCCCAGTGAGTCGCTCCTAGCAGGCACTTGTGTCATCTTCTAACCCAGGAGCATCAGTCCTTACTCTGAATCCCACCTTGAGGAGTTAGTAAGGTCGTTCTCCATCCCTTCTCCACTTCGTTGAAAAGCACACACCAGCCATGGCATGGACATGATGCACATGACATGGGCTCTGGTCCTGTTTTCATTCAAGCTATGTCTTCCTCTTGTAAGTAAGCCTTCCTCCTCAGGCTTACTTCGGTAATTATGCTTGTTTCCATCCTTCTGCTTTTTTTTGTTTTAATTTTGTTCTTGGTTTATTTTCTTACACCATTGTCTTCCTGACTGCTAACAGATACACCCCCACCCTTTCCATTAGGAGCATCTGGCAGGAAGGTACGCATCCTTTGGAACTCAGCTAACTTGTCTCTCTTTCTTCTGAATTCTTGTGCATGTAGTGCTGAGCGAGCACTCAGGCGGACACAGAGGAAAGGTCTGTTTCCTAATGGAGTGTGCCATCCATTTGGGGAGAGGGGACAGGAATATCTGCAGCATCCAAGTGAAAACCCATGGCAGGATATCGTTACATGTGAAAATGAGAAATTCAGGAAAGAGTTGCCAAAGGGATATAGAATTAAGTAAAGCATGATATTCTTGGAGCAGTGGCTGCTCCTGTGGTAGGGGGGTGACCTTGGGGGAGGCCAGTGAGACCATAAGCGATATGAATGGAAGAAGCCATTCCCAAAGGAAAACGGCACACGTGGAGGATTCCAGTCAGCCAGTGAGTTTGCTTCTACAAAGTATGAAGCCAAGCTTCTCATGGCTCACAAGCTTCAGAGAGGAAATGTGGCTCTATGAGTTAACCTTCTTATTCCCCAGCTCATATGTTTGCTTTCTGGATAGGGAGAACCATTGGGATTTTTAAAAGGAGGCATGTTGGAGGACAACCCTTACTTGGGGAGAATCCTCTGGGTTTGTGGCACATAATGCTTGCAGCCTAGAAGAGATGGGCCAGATTAAGGCCAGGGTGATGGTTAAAGACATACGCCCTCTTGACTGGGCCATGGGGTGCCCAGACCGAACATAATTTGGAATGTGTGTGTGAGGGTGTTTCTGGAGGAGATTAGTATTTGAATTTGTGGATTCGGTAAAGGAGATTTTCCATCCAAGTGGGTGTCTCAGGGTCCATGTCATTTTTTACATCATGAAATTTGTCATAGAGGAATGAAAGGATGGTGTTAAGTGGGGAAAGTATCCCTTCAGGATAACAAACCACAATCATGATATGTTTTTTTTCCAGTTAGAGACAGAGTCTCATTCTTTCTCCTAGGCTGTAGTGCAGTGGTGCTATCATGGTTCACTTCAGCCTCAAACTCCTGGGCTTAAGCAATCCTTTCACCTCAGCCTCTGGAGTGGCTAGGACTGTGAGTATATGTCACCACACCCAGCTGACTTTTTTTTTTTTGTTTTCTTTGTAGAGACAGGGTCTTGATATATTGGCCAGTGTGCTCTCAAACTCCTATCTCAAGCAGTCCTCCTTCCTTAGCCTCCCAAAGTATTGGAATTACAGACATGAGCCACCACACTGGGCCTTTTTTTTTAATTACACAAATTATACTTGCTTCACGCAACTCAAAAATGTATAGCATTAAAATTGGAAGCCCTTCTAACTCCCACTGCCTGGAGGTAACCATTACTCAGTCTTTATTCAGGGTACCTCATTTCAGCCCTTTTCTTATGATGCCTGTGTGTTTGTGTGTAGATACACACACACAGATATGCTCACCTGCATTCACCTACATGCACCTTTATGGAATGAGGCCACTGACATAATTCACCTAGATGCAAAGCAAGTACATATAGACTCATGGGACAGAAATTCCAAACGTTTTAATTAAATTGTTAGCCAATTTTTTTTAATAGGTCTAACGAAAGTGAGAACATATTTTTCCTAGGCTCTTAAGTGAATTGTCATTGTGGCTCCCTGAAATGCTGGACATCCATCCCTAGGGACTAGAAGGTACTTCCTGCCTGGGAACACTTACGAGGTTGCCTTAGTCTGCAGCAGTGCTAACATGATTCTTGTGTCAAGGGCAGTTTCCAGAAGACCTCAGCAAGCTGTGCTGCTTTGGTTTCTCCTTAGTGATGGAGGTATTGTGCTGTCCAACACTCTTACAGTCCTGTAGATTTTCACGTGTCCACATTGACACACTCACATCTCTTGTTCTGTCTCCTATACCATTGGGTTCAGGGCCAGATGTTACCTTTAGGAACCAGAAAGTACCCAGGTCAGCTTCCAGGCCAATAAAGAAGCCAGGAGAAGAATTATAACCTTTGGTTTAGAGGCCGCTCTGATTGTTCATTACTTTCTAAGTCTGGGCAGCGGGCCTCAGTGTTGAGGGACAGTATTACACCTAGGTGGCAGGAGCTCCACAGAGAAGAGGGGCCCATTTGTGTACATGTCACTAACTGTGTCTACACCTGCCTGTCATTGCTGGCCTCCCCTTGGCTAAATTTCTCAGCTGAGTGCTGGGACTATGCCAGTTAGATGTACCCAGGATGTTGGGGCTTTGAGTCTCATTAGGATGGACAGTACCTAGGAATCCCAGAACATATTCACTGTGCCATGTTCAGAAAACACACCCCTTAAGGGTATTCATGCCCTTTGTCCTTGTTGGTGTCCACTATGGTTGTGTCGACTCACAAGCATTGAGGACTTGCCGCATGTCATGTTCTCAGTGCGTTCACTCATGGGGTTGTGTGTTAGCCTCCTGCCACCCACTAAGAAGCAGTCACTCTTAGCACTCCCATTTCACAGGGAATGGCAGGGAGGGCTGCAGAGTTCAAGTTATTTGCCCGAAAGCATACAGCCTCTGATTATGGAGGCTGGCCTTGAACCCAGGTGGGGAATGAAGAGTCCAGACCTCTTAGCCATGGTGCTCTACTGCCCCAGATGATGTGGCGGTGACCTATGTTGAGGTAGAAAATATCAGAGTACAAAGGGGAGATGTGTTCTGACATGCTCCACAGGGCTGAGCCCCTTTAAGGCCATATATAACCTTATAGCAGATTTGTACACTGAACTCAGAATTTGCCAGTGGTGGTAACCTTCATCACATGGGGAGAGCACAAGATTGTATCTGAGGAGATGGGGTCTGGCCTGGTTGGGGTGAAGTGGGGGCTAGTGGGACCACCTGCATGGTCACCTCCAGCCTCTTCACTGTGAGAACACAGGAGCTTCCGGTGTTGAAACTGGCTGTCCCTGTAAGACTGACACGAGATGTGAGGCATATGATCAAAGTGTCACTTACCAGCTAGCTTGAGGGAAGTGGACATTTCATGGATGTCCCACATTTTAGAAAATAATATGAAATTTCCAACACATACACAGAACTGAAAGGGAGGGGGCTGAGACAGGGAGCCAGGCGATCTGGCTCAGTGGGTACCACCCCCACAAAACAAGCAATCTGAAATGCTCTGGATTGAGAGTTTCGCAGCAAGCACAGCTGGACCTAGGACAGTCCAGCTCAGTGGGGGGGAAGGGAGTCCCCCCACAACCGAGGCAGTCTGCCACTACCGAGGCAGTTCACACAGTAGCTGGACAGAGCCTGCAGCAGCTCAGCAACGCCTCTGCTGGCAGACTACTCCATGCCAGGCAGGGCATCTATGAAAAAAGGCAGCAGCATGACAGGAACTTATAAATAAAGCTGACCTTCCTAGGACAGAGCAGCTGGGAAAAGAAGCGGTTATGAGTTCAGCTACAGCAGACTTAAAGGTACCTGCCCAGCAGCTCTGCATGGAACAGTGGAGCTCCCAGCACAGCACTTGAGCTCCTATAAGGGACAGACTGCCTTCTCAAGCAACTGCCCGATCCCCTTATACCCAAAGAGACACCTAATAAAGGAGAGCTCAAGCTGACATCTGGCAGGTACCCTTCTGGGACGAGGATAGCAGAGGAAGAAACCAGCAGCAACCTTTGCTGGTCTGCAGCCCCTGCAGGTGATCCACAGGTGAGCAGGGTCTGGAGTGGACCTCCAGCAATCCTGCAGCAGAGGGGCCTGACTGTTAGAAGGAAAACTAAGAAGCAGAAAGAAATCACTTCAACATCAACAAAAAGGATGTCCACTCAGAGACCCCATCCGAAAGTCACCAACTACAAAGAACACAGGTAGCCACTAAGATGGTAAGAAACCAGCACAAAAAGGATGAAAACACCAAAAACCAGAACGCCTCTCCTCCTCTGAGGGATCACAACTCCTCACCAGCTAGGGATCAAAGATGGATGGAGAATAAATCTGAAGAATTGACAGTAACAGGCTTCAGAAGGTGGATAATAACAAACTTCTCAGCGCTAAAAGAACATGTGCTAACCCAATGCAAAGAAACTAAGAACCTAGAAAAAAGGTTAGGTGACATGCTAACTAGAATAAACAGCTTAGAGAAGAATATAAATGAATTGATGGAGCTGAAAAACACAACACGAGAACTTTGCGAAGCATACACAAGTTTCAGTAGCCGAATCAACCAAGCAGAAGAAAGGATATCAGAGATTGAATATCAACTCATTGAAATAAAGAGAAGGCAAGAATAGAGAAAAAAGAGAGAAAAGAACTGAAGAAGTCTCCAAAAAATATGAGTTTATGTGAAAAGACCTAATCTACGTTTGATAGGTGTATCTGAATGTGACAGAGAGAATGAATCCAAGCTGGAAAATACTCTTCAGGGTATTATTCAGGAGAACTTCCCCAACCTAGCAAGGCAGACTAACATTCAAGTCCAGGAAATACAGAGAACACCACAAAGATATTCCTCAAGAAGAGCAACCCCAAGGCACATAATCATCAGATTCACCAGGGTTGAAATGAAGAAGAAAATGCTAAGGGCAGCCAGAGAGACAGGTCAAGTAACCCACAAAGGGAAGCCCATCAGACTCACAGGGGATCTTTCCGCAGAAACCTTACAAGCCAGAAGAGAGTAGGGGCCAATTTTCAACATCCCTAAAGGAAATAACTTTCAACCTAGAATTTCATTTCCAGCGAAACTATGCTTAATATGCGAAGGAGAAATAAAATCCTTTATGGACAAGTAATTGCTTAGAGATTTTGTCACCACCAGGCCTGCCTTACAAGAGCTCCTGAAAGAAGCAGTAAACAAGGAAAGGAACAACCAGTACCAGCCACTCCAAAAATGCACCAAATGGTAAAGACCATCGACACAATGAAGAAAATGTGTCAACTAATGGGCAAAACATCCAGCTGGCATCAAAATGGCAGGATCAAATTCACACATAAAAATATTAACCTTAAATGTAAATGGACTAAATGCCTCAATCAAAAGACACAGACTGGCAAATTGAATAAAAAGTCAAAACCCATTGGTGTGCTGTATTCAGGAAACCCAACTGACGTGCAAAGACACACATAGGCTAAAAATAAAGGTATGGAAGAGGATTTATCAAGCAAATGGAGAACAAAGAAAAGCAGGAGTTGCAATCCTAGTCTCTGATAAAATGGACTTTAAACCAACAAAGATCAAAAGAGACAAAAAAGGGCATTTACATAATGGTAAAAGGATCAATGCATCAGGAAGAACTAAGGATCCTAAATATGTACACACCCAATACAGGAGCACCTGGGTACATAAAGCAAGTTCTTAACAACCTACAAAGAGACTTAGACTCTCACACAATAATAATGGGAGACTTTGACACTCCACTGTCAATATTAGATCAATGAGACAGAAAATTAACAAGGATATCCAGGACTTGAAGTCAGATCTGGACCAAGTGGACCTAATAGACATCTACAGAAATCTCCACCCCAAATCCACAAAATATATATTCTTCTCAGCACCGCATGGCACCTACTCTAAAATTGACCACATAATTGGAAGTAAATCACTCCTCAGCAAATGCAAAAGAACGAAAATCATACCAAACAGCCTCTCAGACCACAGTGCAATCAAATTACAACTCAGAATTAAGAAACTAACTCAGAACTGCACAACTTCATAGAAACTGAACAACTGCCTTCTGAATGTTGACTGGATAAACAATGAAATGACGGCAGAAATAAAGATGTTCTTTGAAACCAGCAAGAATGAAGATACAACGTACCAGAATCTCTGGGACACGTTTAAAGCAGTGTCTAGAGGGAAATTTATAGCAATAAATGCTCACCAGAGAAGTGGGGAAAGATCTAAAATCGACACCCTGTCATCAAAATTCAAAGAGCTAGAGGAGCAAGATCAAAATAACTCAAAAGCTAGCAGAAGAAAAGAAATAACCAAGATCAAAGCAGAACTGAAGGAGATAGAGACACAAAAAATCCTTCAAAAAATCAATAAATCCAGGAGCTGGTTTTTTGAAAAGATCAACAAAATAGACAGACTGCTAGCCAGATTAATAAAAAAGGAAAGGAAGAAGAATCAAATAGATGCAATAAAAAATGATAAGGGTATTTCACCACAGATCCCACAGAAATACAAACCATGATCAGAGATTACTAAAAACAACTCTATGCACATAAACCAGTAAACCTGGAAGAAATGGATAAATTCTTGGACACTTGCACCCTCCCAAGCCTAAACCAGGAAGAAGTTGAAACCTTGAACAGACCAATAACAAGGGCTGAAGTTGAGGCAACAATTAATAACCTACCAACCAAAAAAATTCCAGGTCCAGATGAGATCACAGCTGAATTCTACCAGACATACAAAGAGGAGGTGGTACCATTCCTTCTGAATCTATTCCAAACAATACAAAAAGAGGGAATCCTTCCCAAATCATTTTATGAGACTAACATCATCCTGATACCAAAACTCAGCAGAGACTCAACAAAAAAAGAAAACTTCAGGCCATTATCCATGATGAATATAGATGCAGATATCTTCAATAAAATACTGGCAAACCGACTGCAACAGCACATCAAAAAGCTTATCCTTTACGATCAAGTAGGCTTCATCCTGGGGATGCAAGGCTGGTTCAGAATACACAAGTCTATAAATGTAATCCACCACATAAACAGAACCAAAGACAAAAACCACATGATTATCTCAATAGATGCAGAGAAGGCCTTCAACAAAATTCAGCAGCCCTTTATGCTAAAAACTCTCAATAAACTAGGTATCGAAGGAACATATCTCAAAATAATAAAAGCTGTTTACAACAGACCTACAGCCAATATCATACTGAATGGGCCAAAACTGGAAGCATTCCCTTTGAAATCTGGCACTAGACAAGGATGCCCTCTCTCACCACTCCTATTCAATACAGTATTGGAAGTTCTAGCCAGAGCAATTAGGCAAGAAAAAAATAAATAAATAAACGATATTCAATTAGTAAAAGAGGAAAAGACAATTCAAATAGTCTCTACTTGCAGAGGACATGATTGTATATTTAGAAGTCCCTATCATCTCAACCCAAAATCTCTTTAA
>CAUYUD010112508.1:0-58154 GCA_963575295.1 Alouatta caraya | reverse complement strand
AACATGGTGAAACCCCGTCTCTACTAAAAATACAAAAATTAGCTGGGCATGGTGGCACGTGCCTGTAGTCCCAGCTACGCGGGAGGCTGAGGCAGGAGAATTGCTTGAACCCAGGAGGTGGAGGTTGCGGTGAGCCGAGATCGCGCCATTGCACTCCAGCCTGGGTAACAAGAGCGAAACTCCGTCTCAAAAAATAAATAAATAAATAAAAATAGGAAAAAATGCTTGCTTTATAAACTCGTGGGTGGATAATATACAAACCAATATGTGCTGTAATCACTGTACATCCGAGAAATGACATTGCATGTAGGCCCTGCAATGACTCACATTAGAGATGGAAGAGGTAACGTCAGTCATCTGTACCTATCACCAGTTTGGGAAGGAGGGTCAATATCCACATCTCAGCATCTAAAGGTATAGCTGGCATGTTTTCAGGAAGGTATTTTTGGCTAATTGCCAAAATTTGGACTCTAGTCAATGTTCATTAGGAGGTTGTGAAAGAAAACTTGAATGAAGTCCTTATTCTCAAGCTCCATTCAGGTCTAATTTTGCCTAGCTCATTCTTAAACATTGTACCCACAAAACTTAATGACCTTGGGATACTGTAGGATTTTCATAAATGAGGGAAAAATGAAGGTGAAAAAAATGCATATAATTCATTTATTTTATTTATTTTTATTTTTAACTTTTTTGAGATGGAGTCTTGCTCTGTCACCAGGCTGGAGTGCAGTGGCATGACCTCAGCTCACTGCAACCTCCACCACCAAGGTTCAAGCAATTCCCTTACCTCAGCCTCCCGAGTAGCTGGGACTACAGTCGCACACCACCACGACTGGCTAATTTTTTATATTTTAGTAGAGATGGGGTTTCACTATGTTGGCTAGGATGGTCTCAATCTCCTGAACTCATGATCCGCCCGCCTTGGCCTCCCAAAGTGTGGGGATTACAGGCAGGAGCCACTGTGCCCCGCCCAAATATAAATTTATTATCATTGATGTATATACTCAAAATGGTGAAGATGGTTAAATTTTTATATGTATATTTTAGCTAATTTTCTTAAAGTGTAGAAAATAAAAAATTCTTGAGTCACAAATTATTTAAAAAAAAAAAAAGGTTGATATACTTGGCTCCACTAAAATTTTAAAAGTTCTGTACTGAAAAGACATCATGAATGAAGTGAAAAGTCAAAGAAAACACTGACTGTTAGCGGGGATAAGTGAAATGGAAGAAAGAACATGGAGAGCAGGAGAGGGAACAGGGGTACAGGGCCACAGCTGTAATGAGATCAGGGCAGGTCTCACTGAGATTACATTTTATCAAAAACTTAAAGATGTATGGGATGCCCAGCCATCTGAAGAAAGGCAAAGATAACAGCCAATGCACGTTAACAACAAAGGCACCACCACTGTGGCCAGAGCAGAATGCAGGAGGGGAGGCAGCAGGAGATGAAGACACAGTCTTGACTTCACATTTGAAAGAATCACTTTGCCTTTTGTATTGAGAACAGACACTGCAGCAAGAAAAGGATGGAGCAGAGGAGACAAATTAGGGGATTATGACAGTAATCTGGACAGGAAATCACGGGAGAGTACATCAAGGCAGCAGCAGTGAGGAAGGTAAGAAGTGGTCAGAACTGGAAACATTCTGAAAGAAGACAGATGGAACGTCAGGAATGCAAGAAAAGGAGGAATCAAGAATGACTCCTTTTTTATCTCAGCAAATGGCAACATGGGTGGGGTCATCAAATAAGATGGGGAAGATCACCAGTAGAACAAGCAGACAGAGGGAGAAGGGTGAGATCAGGAGACATACTAAGCTTCAGCTATTAGACACTTGAGTGGAGATGCCAAATGGGCAGTTGGGTATACAAACATGGAGTTTGGTCTGACCCAGCAAAATACGTTTGGGAGTTGTTGGCATAGAGGTAGTATCTTCTAATATTAAAAGGTCATGAATATGCAACAGGAGACTGAGAAGGAGCAACCAGTAAGCAGGGCAGTAAGAAAATACCAGAATGTTGTGTCCTAGAAACCAAGAAAGGAAAACAAATGGACAAGAAGGAATGATCAACTGTGTCAAATGCCACAAACTAACGCAAGCAAAAATGGGAACTAAGATTTGCACTTTGAATCCAGCTAAGTGTGAGTCATCGGTAGCTTGACGAGGATAGTTTTGGTAGAGCCCTAGAGGTAAAAGCCTGGTTAAAACCAGAAATGGGTGCACAAGAGAATGGTAAGAAAAAACCCTGAAGACAGCAAGAACAGCTGACCCTTGAATGATGGGTTTAAACTGTGCAGGTCCACTTATACGTGGATTTTCTCCTGCCCCTGCCATCCCTGTGACAGCAAGACCAACCTCTCCTGTTCTGGTCAACAGTAGGCTATTAGTAGTTGGATTTTGCGGAGAGTAAAAAGTTCTACACATGAATTTTTCACCATGTGGAGGCTGGCACTCCTAAATCTCACACTATTAAAGGATCAACTGTATATATAGTCCTTTAGAAAGTTGTGTCATGAAGGAGTACGAAGAGATTATGGTGGCGTGTGCCTTCCCTGGCAGGGAATCAGCAGAGCGAAGGTAAGATTTTTGGGTTTGATTTCAGACTGGAGAAATAACAGGCAATGGTCTAATGGTGAGCAAAGAAGAGAGAGAAAAGAACTGCTAAAGCAATGTCCATGCCATGGAGGGAATGGCCTTCCACAGAGCACCAGTAGTTCATCTGCAGGTATACAGATGCAGATTCCAGTAGGTGGATGGACAGATGTGGTTCTAAGAGTTGGTGAGGGTTCTTTTCTGATTACTTTGATTTACTCAGTAAATAACTGACAATCAATAAGAAAAAGAGAAACCTGTAGACGAACTGGGAAAAAATACAAACAAGTACTTCACTAAAGAATTCCAAGTATACATTAAGTGTGCCAAAAAGTCCAGCAGGACAAGTAGAACAACACATTAAACTAGATATGGTATAGTCACGCAATGGAATACACAGCAGTTAGGCCGATTTACAGCAACACAGCAAACGGACAGATTTAAAAAACAAAATTCAGCTGGAAAAGCAAGTTGTAGATTGATATAGTAAAACCCCATATAAATGCAGACTAAAAACAGACACAAACAACAGTATATTATTCATAGAGCTACGTAAGCAGCAAAAGAATAAAAATGCACAGAAATGAAAAAAAGATAATGGTTACTGAAGTGGAATGGGTGGACAGAGAAAGAGAAAAAGAGAAGGGGGAAAATGGGGTTGAAGACAAGCACACAGAGACTTTCAACTGTGTCTGTAATACACAACATTAAAAAAGGCAAAAAACAAGGCTCTGAAGCACACAGGGAAGAATATCAAGGCTGAAAAAGGAACCCAGATGTTTGCTATGTTATTCTATAAACTTAGATTTCTTTTTTAAGACAAAAGTGTTGAGGGAGAGAAAATCTCCCAAGCTTCTTTGATCACCCTTTACCATTTCTCACAATATCTCAGACTTTTATTCCTCTCCTCAGCACAATAACTGGCCATTCTTTTCCTCATAAGAAATGCACTAAATTCCATTTATTTCCTCGAAAAAAGGATACTCTTCCATAGATACATCCTTCTGTGAGGCAGAGGAAATAATTTAACTACAAATGTGCCATAACAGGGTCAAAAACAAGTTTGATTTTGATTTTTAAAAGGAGACTCAACTATAACATATGAATTAATGTACCCAAGTGGAATTATACTCCAGGATGATCTTAAAACTGACTGTTGAATTAAAGTAAGAACTACAGACATGAACAGATTAAAATGGATAAAATTTCAAACAGTAAATAATGGACCAGTCCCAGTTGCCCTGCCACACATGCCATTTTAATAAACAAAGGCTGCAATTTCCATTTCAATTATAGACTTAAAATAGGAGCATTACCACATGCCCTGGGCATATTTACAATTAAGGACCTTTCAATTCCCTTGGCAGCCAGGAGACAGAACACACAGGGATAGCCACTGTTTTATGGTCCTCAACACATACAGTAGCACATTCTATAAAAGGCAGGTCTGCTAACTAGAAAGCTACAAGCCAGCAGCGGGAGGAAGGTTTAAAATTGGAACCACCTTTGCCAAATGGAAGGTATCTTTTATCTTCCTAAGATACCTAACTATTCCTAAAGGACCATACACAGAAGCTTCACAGATCTAAACACCTCAAGAGTTGTTTCAAATAAAAAGCAGCTTTATTTCCAACCAGCTCTATTTCATTCTCTCCACTCAAAATGCCTCTTAAAAGTAAAGAGTCTGTAACAGAGACATGATCTGGGCAAATGCCAAATTCACAACAATGCAATACATTTAGCATATATTCCAGGAAGCAAAGACGAAATGGTAAACAGTAGAAATTGAAATAAAACTTTTTAAAAAACTGGAACCTATGTGATACAATGTACAGGTGTGAGGTTAGAAGGAGGTGATTATGAAGATAACTAGCTCCCTTAAGTGTTTCATTGCTGTGTAGGACCCTCCAATTTCTCAATCTTTCTGACAACCCTATTTGATCCTGCTGATCCCATCTTTAAAGGCTCTATTAGCACGTGTGAAAAGCACTAGAACTGAAAGACTAATAATAGTTATGGATAACCCTATCAAATATAGGCTTAATGCTAATAGCAATCCTACCAGGTTAGGATCATGATCCCCTTTTATCAGAAGGCAATTGAGGCTTAGAGTAAGTAATTTCCCTGATGTCACATAACTAGTAATGGCAAAGCTGGAATTTTGATCCCAGGTACTCTAGAGGCTCATGGCTTGTGAGCTTGATACCGCAGCTCTTGTTTTTTTACTGCCAAAAGACAATCATCACCTGTCAGTGGTTGTCAGGATTTAGGGTGCTTTAAGAATCACGTGGGAGTTTATAACCATGCAGACTACCAAGCCCACACCAGATAATCTGATTCAGTAGGTCTGATGTGATTCCCACAAACGTGCTTTTTAATTTTTGTTCTTTAAGAGACATAGTCTAGCTATGTTGCTGCTCCTCGTGCAAGGGCATGATAAGGGCTCACTGCAGCCTTGACGTTCCAGGCTCACGTGATCCTTCCACCTCAGCCTTCCGAGTAGCTGAAACTATAGGTATGCACCACCACGCCCAGCTAATTATTTTAATTTTTTTGTAGAGACAGGGTTTTGCTATGTTACCAAGGCTGATATCAAACTCCTGGGTTCAAGTGATCCACCCTGCCTCAGTCTTTCAAAGAGCCAGGATTATAGGCATGAGCTACTGCATGTCGCCACCTGAATTTTTAAAGAAGTAACAAGGAGGTCTGTGGGCCACAAAAATGTCTGTATTTTAGGCTCTTGGCCCCATGACTTTTAAATCAAAGGCAATAAAACAAGGCAGGGAGGGTCAGAGTTTTATTAAAGGCAGAAAGCCACCCTGGGGAACTTGATTAATGCCAAAATAGTTCAATAAAAATTAAAAAGTAAGTAAGTAAATAACAGTGGGATAATTCAATGCCCCTTCAACTTCTATACAAATAAGACACCAGGAAACAGTACAGTAACAGTGGCAAAACAAAATTTCCAAATATTCCTTAGATCCAACTGGAAGACTGGATGTGGGATCTGAGAATCTAAGACAGCAAACTGACCTGGCCATGACAGGGAATGGCAACAGTAGGCAGGTCTTGACCCTCTCCTGTCCAAGCCCACAAAGACACCCAGGGGTCTAGACCCACACTAGCCACAGTGACAGCAGAAAAGAAGAGGCAGTGGCAATTCCAAGAAACGGTCCTGGTTACAAATGTCTCCTGGCAACTTGCCAGTAGGAGAAGAAGAGTTTCACATGATCAACAGGGAAAGAACTAAAGCAAATTTAGACAGCCTCAGGCCCTTAAAGAGACTGCCCCGTTATCTCCAGTGCACAGCATATGATTATATTCCACAGGAACCTACATATCCTAAAATTAAAGTACCATTTTCAAGACCATCAAGTAAGAGAAGAAAATCTGCCTCTAGAGATTGTTCTACTCAATTACATTAGCCAACTAAGAGTATTTCAGAAGCACTTGCTATTTACTGCTCAGACGCAGTAAGGATGGGAGAGGGAAGAGGACAGAGAGAAGGATGGGGAGGAAATAACAGGAGCCAAGCATCAGGTCTTTGTTTTCCCAAGACCTGGTCAGGAGTTTTTAAATAACTTAAAGGCTCTCGGGGCCCCACGTGCAATCCCTTCACTCAGCTACAAATACTACTGCAGGGGGTGGGGGAAGGGTGATTAAAAAAACAGCATTACCCCTGACAAACCTAAATGCCAAAGGACATGAAGGCTCACAAAAAGTTGGGCCACCAGCAGCAAAGTAGCTCCCACACCCACTGAAGGAAACTGGGAAAAAAAAAAAAAAAGATGCTGGGTCCCTGCCCCATCTTCCTTTCCCTGTGCAGGCATGGCTTCCAACATGTAACCGGACAAAAACTTTCCCCGCCTCCGAAGTCCTCTGAAAGTAAAAATCTGCTCCAAGAGGGAATGAAGTCTGTGCTACTTTTCCTAGAGAAACAGTGAGGATTCATCCAGTAAGCCTGGGAAAATGGGGGAGAAAGAAAGGGCATTAAACTCTTGAAGAGAACAAGGCTTGAGTTCAGTTCTCCTGAAGGCAATCAGGAAAAGAGCTTGATGTTCTAGGCTCACATAATCCTTCCACCTCAGCCTGGCTAGTAGCTGAGACTATGCAACACCACGCCCAGCTAATTATTTTAATTTTTTAAAATTAAATGAGGAAAAGAGCTGTCCCGGACCTTGAAATCAAACATTCCCTGAATATCTCATGGCAACCAAATGACCAAGAGTAGTAGGCAGCTTGATGCTGATCTACTAGAAACCGGGGCTCTGGACAGTGATTCTAGCTCAACCTACTGGCCTCTTGCTGAGTAGGAGCTTGCCCTGGTTTCCTCTTAAGAATCAGCAAAACAGGCCAGGCGTGGTGGCTCACGCCTGTAATCCAAGCACTTTGGGAGGCCGAGGTGGGTGGATCACCTGAGGTTAGGAGTTCAAGACCAGCCTGACTAACATGGTGAAATCCCGTCTCTACTAAAAATACAAAAATTAGCTGGGCATGGTGGTGCGTGCCTGTAATCTCAGATACTCAGGAGGCTGAGACAGGAGAATCACGAGACAGGAGAATCACTTGCACCCAGGAGGTAGAGGTTGAAGTGAGCTGAGATCACGCCACTGCTCTCCAGCTTGGGCAACAGAGTGAGATACCATCTCAAAAGAAAAAAAAAAAAAAAAGACTCAGCAAAATAAAAATTATCTGTACTTACCTATGACTCTATGGTGAAAACCAAGCAAAATTATTTCAAAACTTTGTAAAAAATCAGAAACGAGCTAATTAGTACAAATTAAGGCAACTCAAAGTTCACACTCAAGGAACATTTTGGCAAATATAAACTCCATGAGAAAACCAAATCTATACTTTTACTACTGCTAAGAAGCAAAGCTACTTAGCTGAGTTAAGTTTTACAGCATCTAATGTGGATGTTAACAAGAGCAAAAATGTCAAGGGACAGAAGACGAGATAAGCCAAAGTTACAGCAATAATCACTTGGGTCTTCCCTCCTCTGCAGACTACAGGAGGGAATGTCTATGAAAGAGAAAAAAAAAGGTGTTTATGGTACCTAGAAAGTGCCCAGCATAGTGCCAGATTCCGAGAAATATTAACATACTGAAGGAATATAATGGGGAATACAGAAAGGCCTATCTAAAAAATTTATTTTTGACAACTCAAACTCTATTTCTTGTGATTATGTGATTTAATAAATCTGGTTAGTAAATCTCAAAGTGAACTTTGAAGGCGGGGGCAGTTACATTACTGCAGCTTCATACCATTGTTAGCAAATTCATAGAATGAAGGGTGCTTATTTTATACTAGTTGGATCCAAGCTATTCCTCAACCTTCTGGCTACTATTACTAAATATGAATTTATACTAACAAAGATAAGTCCATTCATGAATAAAGATTAGAAAACATCTAACTAGAAATCTCACTGCACAACTGCAAAACCTACACTCTTTGTAATCGCTAATGAAAAAGTAGTATTCTTGGCAACCTGTGTCTAATGTTAGAGAAAATCCGAATTTACAAAACCCAAATGATCAGTATGCTCTCTTTGTGCTGGCTAAGACTATAAAACAATCTTCTATTCTCTCTACACCTTCAAGTTTGACATAATGAATTATTTTACTTATGATCTTGAAAACAACGCACCCTCAATCTATTATTAGCTAAGTTAGCAGAAATCCTTACAAAACACATATAATACCATCGGAGTTCAAATAAAGCTGAACTGATAAACTAAAAATATTTCACATGTGACAGTTCAACACTAAAATAAATGATAGTAAACTACCATATAAAAATGAATATTTTCCTAATGTGGAATCAAAAGAACCAGCTTCCTCAAAAAAATTCATGAAGTTGAGATTAACCCTAAGTAAACACAGTTGCTGGGGGTGGTATATTTTGAGGTTGAACTGGAAGACAAGAAGGAAAGGGTAGTAAAAGATCATAGAGCTCTTCCTTTGTTCTGGGAAGACACATCTGCAGCAATACAGGCATAAAGTTTTGGTGAATGAAATGTACTCTTTGTGTGCTATTTAAATAAGCAAACAAAGCTGAGAAGAAATAAAATATAATTAGTGTCTCTGTAGAAGAGCCTTTTCTACCTAGCTAATAGTTGTGAAGATCAACTAGAAACATGCATCAACATAAGAGGGGGTGATTCCCTCACTGGAAAGGGCATTTAAAAAAATCTACAAATAAGAAGCCAAAGTTTAAAAGCAGTAGGGGAAAAAAAGAGAGAAAAGAACCCTTCAAAGACAAAGCAGGACTGAAGGTTTTCAAGGTAATGGAAACTGGCATGGTAACCGGTGGCAGCAGGGGCCAGTATATCACAACTGGCTATGCCCTTCTGGCACTACTTCCCTTTTCACTGGAAGCTCATAATTAACCAGTTGGCCCCAAATCATGTTTTCTAGTAATGGAGAAATCTTCTCCCACATTTCTTACTGTTCATACCCAGGCTAAAAATGGAGAGCCAATGCCCTCAGGAGAGACAACCCCGTTACTTAAAGTACAGGCACCAAGCCAGATGAAACCCATCCAGCACAGGGATGTGCCACAAACCCTCCCACAGTTATGGAAGAGGGGAAAAGAACAAGAGGAAAAGAAAATAAATCTCTGACAATAGGAAACCAATTTTCTCTGTAACAGCAGGAGCGGGTGAGCCCATTCAGAGGATAATATCATTTTGTCAGAGAAATGCTTCTTTGTAAATGTCTTCCTTTCTTCACCATATTAAAAAATAATAATTATTATTAAAGTTTCTTCCTGGAAGAACACAGAAGGGAAAATGAGGCTAGATATGACACCATTATTTAGCTGGTGCCAGTGGAACCTTCAACCGAGCCAGATTTCCAGTCAAATTTGTGCAATAAATTGTTGTGAATTTCAAAACACAAGACTGAATTATGTAAGTTCACACAGAAAGGTCTCCCTTTAGACACTGGGTTTCTGCCTTGCTAGCTGCATCCCTCCAAGGTCTAAATCGGGATGCCAGGTCTAGTGCCACATATTTTATCCACCAAATTCAAAGCATTCTAAGCCTGTGCATAAATGTTCAGTAAAATGAGGCCTGTACCTTCTCAGGACAGATACCAGTCTAATGTTACAGAAGGAAGATGACTTTCTCTTACTGTACAGTCTACTTAACATCAGTCAGAAAACTCCAACATTTATCACCCACTTCTACTGTGGAGAAATATGGGCAAATAAACTTAAAAGAACTATGAACAGCATGGGCATGTAGATTCAGTACCCAGCTGGCACAGCAACTTCATTATATATACCTATACGTAGCATGCCTTTCCCTACTACGTGAAGGGACCATAAGAAACCTGAAGCCATACTCAGGAACTTGCCGGGGTTCTTTTCTCCAGTTGGTTGTACCTAGTGAACAGGTAGGCAAGTCACAGGGCACAGAACGGTCAGGTGAGGGTGGAGGGCAGGAGGGAAAGAATGGGGAACTTCTTGTTCTGTAACTGTGGGGGAAATGACATGGGGCATGAGACTGGTGCCTTTATTTGTGAGAATACAGTTTTATCTCCTTCTTCATGTAATGCCACCCTAAATACCCTTGTTCTTCCAGTCATAAAAGAACTGAAATGGTGCCTATTTAACAGTGTTTTCATGCCAATCCCATCAGCACTGCATTGTCACAACACCCTTACCTTTCCTACTGCTGGCACCCCAACCTAACTCCCTTAACACAAAGGGCTGGCACCACTTGAAATTTCTACAATTCATTTAAAAGTAAAACAAACAGCACTTATTGACTCTTTGAGTGCCTACTATGTGCTTGCATGTTAAACATATTAATTCTAATCCTCGCAATAACAAATAAAGCTGGAATTATGACAGTATTACCTCACAGAGACCTGAGAAGTTAGGTGCCAGACAAATAACATGCCCAATATCACATATGTCAGAGCAAAGAACTCCCACAAAGATCTTTCTACCCTAGAATCCATGCTAGTTCCTTTCTCTCACCTGCCTCCCAACTGCTGTAGTAGAAAGAACTGGCAGATTACCCACTGGCTTTTCACTCACTACACACATGTTCCTCAGACCTGAAAAGGTCAATTAATTTCAACATGTAATGCATGCCTGCCCACCCTGGGAAGCTCACCAAACTGGAAAAAGTTGGATACAGTAGTTGTTCCCATTATGATGCTATCGTCATTCAGTTTTAAAAGTGATCTTTCTAAACTTTTTCTTGGTGATGTTGGGGCAGGGAACCCGCGAATCCCGTTTTTGCCTTGCCAGGTGGCTTCCTTAGGCTTTGTCAATAAGGGGTGCCAGAGGGAGTCGGCACAGGAAGAAGGGGCAGGTCTTTCCTGTTCAAATCTGCCAGTGGCTCCAGCGTACTTCTTCTTCCTCCCAGCAATGGTAGCTTGTTCCAGTAGCAGCAAGCAAGTTCAGCTTGCTGTTTTCCCAACACTCCAAGAAATAGGTTATCACACCTCCTCAGATTTATCAGAACCAATCAACTGGCAGCACTCCTGGGAGGTCTGGGTCCCAAGACCTCGGAGTCCTAATACTAGTCTCCAAGCTTACAGACATAAGCATCAGCTGACAGCAGTCTATGTCCCAGTTTCAAATGGTCCCCCTCATCTAAACTTCTATGTTTTTTGTTTTTTTTTTTCTGAAATGAAAGATCTCACATATTTATTACTGAACCCAGTCAACCAAGGCATTCATAACAGATCCAGAGAGGAAACACCGTCAAATTCTCCAGAAAGTGGTGACATTTTCACCTTGATATGGTAACGTGATTGTGACCTTTAGACAGCAGAAATACGTATGCCATCTCATGTGCAATTCCTTACAGACCCAGCCTGGTTCTTCTCCAGTGTCTTGGAGTTGTACCTGATTTTATTACCAGTTTTCATCTGAATCCACTGGGGAATGGGACTATTTTGCTTTTTTTTCTTGGCCGGGAATTGCTTAATCCTGGAAGTCTTGTAAGAAGACATGGCCAGAAGCCAAGTCAAGTACACACCACAATGGCAGAGAAAGAAAGAGCTAAACTTCTGTGTATTTATATGTTTTCGTTTCTTATTCCCTCAACCTTAGAGGGCAGGAGCTACACCTTGTAGTTGTTACCTCCATGTTACCCTTACGGTTCTTTTTTTCACCTTGTTAGTATTCCCACATCTAGGTAATCATTTCTACATTATGTTCTCTCTGTTAAAATAACTGGTGTGCTTTTTGTCTCCTTACTGGATCCAGACATAGTAGCTAAAAGCACCCTCTCTACAGGCCACAACTGGACAAAGAAAAGTGACCATCAGATAGCAGCAGTCCACATCTCTTGATAAAAAACACTCTGCACAGAAAATTCCCTCTTACCTATTTCATATCACCACCTTCACCTGGCCTGCCCTGCATAGCATGACCACCTACACTGTGCAAATACGCACAAAAGACCCAATAAAAAAGGAACTAGTGCACATAAAGAGCTTCCACAGTTAAAATATATGATAATCGAGAAATGCCCAAAAGATTCAACAATTGGTAACACAAAGAGACTTTCAAGTCACAGTATGTGCCTAATCCATAGAATCTGCACGATACAAAAAATATATAATATAGCCTATAATTATTTTTCTACCTAACATGCTGTCGAACATTCTCATAGATAGTGAATCATTCTGCAGTTTCAAAGCCCGACCACAGGAAGGCTGCATTCATGGCTTTGTAAATTGCAATCATGATAGAAATGGAAGACTAAAGTTAGCTTAAATGTGTCAACGTGGTTACCATATTGCATAAAATGGGATGTAAATAAAGTAAGGGTTAACGGGGATGGCAAATCACAGGAGGCCCAAAATACCAGCAAAATGTCATGTTTCTACTATAGTAAGATGAAAAACTTCCAAGATTTGTTATTACACATTTTATCATGCAATGTTTCTGAATGAAGTCTAGGAACTTCTCTTAAGTCAGCTGTCAAAAAAAAAAGTAGAGCTGGGTGCATACCCAGGGCTAGGAGAAGGTGAAAGGGAAATTACTATTTAATGGGGATGAAGTTTCAGTTTTATAAGACAAAAATGTTCTATATATATGCTTCACAATAATGTGAATATACTTAACATTTCTGAGCTGTAAATAAAAATGGTTAAGATGGTAAATTTTATGTTACTTATGTATTATCACAATTAAAAAAAAAAAAAGTAGTGCTGGGCATAGTGGCTCATGCCTTTAATTCCAGCACTTTGGGAAGCCAAGGCAGGTGAATCACTTGAGTCCAAGAGTTAAGAGACCAGCCTGGGCAACATAGTGAGAGACCCTGACTCTACAAAACAAAAAAAAACAAAAATTAGTTGGGTGTGGCGGCATGTGACTGTAGTCGTAGCTGTCTGCGAGGCTGAGGTAGGAGAAATAAATGCTTGAGCCTAGGAAGTTGAGGGTGCAGTGAGTGGAGATAGCACCACTGCACTCTAGCCTGGGGACAGAGTGAAACCCTGTCTCAAAAAAAAAAAAAAAAAAAAAAAAAGAGGTAAAGCTCATTTTATTCAATACTCTGCTGATTTCTTTAATCTAGGAGAAGCATCAGGAATGCTATCAAATTCAGTTTCCACATTAATATAAGAACTTTCAGATACAAATCCTAATCTTTGGTTAACTGCAAAGATACTTATTACTCTTTAACAATCAAGCATGCTAGCCTAGTTCTGCTTCCAACAACTATATTCCAAACTGCTTGCTGAACAAGCTCCATTAATGGATCTTGTGGTCCTCTTTTTATTTTTCCTGCCTAGATGTGACTGCCACAGCAGTGTTAAACATTTTATTGACTAAAATGCCAAATATTCTGCAAGACATGCTCAAATGCTGCCTGCCACCTCCAGGAAGCCTTCTGTGAATTTTCTAATAAAATATCCTGTATTCTCATAGTACATCTAACCCAACTCAGTATGTATGCATCTGACATACCACAGGTGATTAGAAGCTACCTGAAATTAAAAACGTCTTGCTCACCTTTTTGATACCACTATGCTCATTTAACCCTCAAGGCAATTCAAAAGAGTCAACAAACATTATCTATATTTTTACTTATAAAGAAAAAGAGCCTCAAACAAATTGAGAGACCCTTGGCTACACCACTAAAGTGGCAGGAGCAAAAGCTGAACTCTAATTTAACTAATTCCAAAATCCATGGCCACTGGATGCTATCACAGGGCATCAAACAATACTGTGATTCCTCTCTAAATAGCTTAGACTTAGAGCAACAGAAAAACAGTCCTTTTCATCTCCTCCAAGCACTCAGCTCCTTGTCTCAGAATAGCAGAGCGTGTGTAAGGAGAAGGGAAGCCAGTGAGCCTGAGCATCCCCTACACAGCACCACCCCCTACTCCAGAGATACGTACAAGGTGACTTCCTCACCCAAACCCAAGCTCTCCCTCACCACTCGATGACAGGGATGCTGGGCAGCTCCAAACAAATGTTGCTGAATGTGAGAAATCTCTCCAGGGTCACTGCTAATGACAAGCCAGAACATCATGCCACCTAGCTACAGAATGCTCACCTAATAAGTCTTACAGATTTGAACACAACCCAAGACCAGGAGGTTATAAGAAAAAACAAACAAACAAACAATTCAGAGCCATCAGCCAAACAATCTATGTCACCACCTCTACACTTCTAAAGTATAAGTTTGACACTCGAACTAATTAGAAATAAAAGAAAAGGCTATAATTAAAACCAAATATTTCTTTCTGAATGGTTTAATGGTAACACATGACCACCATTTCTTTTGAGGCTACTCCTCTTTTTACCTTGATGTAGTTTTATTCAGCTAATTTGGATCCAGTATGAGTGCACAGCAAAGGATGAAGGGTCAACAACCTAAACAAAATGAGGAATCCAGAGAAACACATTCTAGCTCGACAGATCAATCAGCACACTATCAGGCCCGAAAGAACTATCGTTGCCACGTAACATGTCAAAGATTAGGCTTTAGGGAAAACCAACCTGCAGGCCTTTTTATTGCAGTGCGCTGGATTTCCTTAAAGGCAGACACGTGTCTTTTGCCTGTTTGGGTGCTGCCAGCATGCTGAAAACCATGATGTTTAGGATACAATTAAATATGGAAACAACGCCACTATGTAGGATAGTTTTTCTGTTTTATTTATTTATTTCTTTTTCTTATGTAGGACAGTCTTTCTACCACAGGGAGAAACATGAAATTCCATTATTTTAGCTATAAAAGAGTTCAATTATTTGTCTCACACTAATTATGAATTCAGATTTAATCAGACAGGGCTAGGCTCACGTTTATGCATGCGTAATTCATGGATTTTTAAAAAAGGTTTGGCAATCAATTATAGTGTAACTAAGGTTATGTTTAAGCTTCTTGACTGGCTTAATATACTGACAGACAATTGATAGAACTATACATCTACCGTTAACGGTGAATCATCATAGGCTGTTTCTGGGTAGCGATACACTGGCCTAGCTCACAGAACCCAGCAGAGAGGTGGAGACAGACAGAGACCCACTGCTGGGGGCAGGGTGGAGGGGTGGATGGTAGGCAGAGAGGCCTGCACACATATTTGTGTAAGCAAATGTGAAGTCTTTCTGGGTAAAACTACATTTCTTAAAATGTATGTGCCAATCACTGGAGACATTGTCCCTGGTTCTCAAGAGAGAGAAATTAGAAGCAGCAGCTTAACATATAGACCAAAAACTTGCAAGATTAGGAAATACATACAAGGTACCATGAGAACAGAGGGAAAGAAGTGCCTAAATTCTTGAAAAGGTCAGATATGCTTCATGAGATGATACTGAGCTAAATCCTGAAGGATGGACGACCGCTGGCTACGGACATGTGCAAAAGTACGGCTCATTTAAGAAAGCAGCATCGGCCGGGCACGGTGGCTCACGCCTGTAATCCCAGCACTTTGGGAAGCTGAGGCGGGCGGATCACGAGGTCATGAGATCGAGACCATCCTGGCCAACATGGTGAAACCCCGTCTCTACTACAAACACAAAAAAATTAGCTGGGCGTGGTGGCATGCGCCTGTGGTCCCAGCTACTTGGGAGGCTGAGGCAGAAGAATTGCTCGAACCCGGGAGGCGGAGTTTGCAGTGAGCCGAGATTGTGCCACTGCACTCCAGCCTAGCGCCTGGCGACGGAGCCAGACTGTGTCTCAAAAAAAAAAAAAGAAAAAAAGAAAAAAAAAAGAAAAGCTACACATGACTCTGCTCTCCCCAAGGACCCGCAAAGCCCATCTAGCCAGCTCTCTGACTGGGACATCTTGCTTCTTTCATTTCTCCTGCCTTCGCTGTGATCTCAGAGCACTCTGCCCGGCCTGTCCTCACACTCCTGGTGTCCTCCCGACCCTGCCTGCGCCGCATTGCCCCATTCCTGCAGATGGCCTAATGACGTTCCAGGCAGGGGGCTTGGTGGGTTCCAGGCAGGGAGGAGATACATGGGCTGGTGGGGTCAGCCAGGTTGAAGCTTTTGTGCTTTTGGAATGAAAATATCCACATGTAGCCTTGTCTTGGTGCTGCTCCTTCCTCCCATCCAGGGTGCCCTGCCTCTCTCTCTCTCTCTCTCTCTTCCTTCCTTCTTCCTTTCCTTTCTTTTCTTTTTTTTGAGATGGAGTCTTACTCTCTGTCCCAGGCTGGAGTGCAGTGGCACGATCTCGGCTCACTGCAACCTCTGCCTCCTGGGTTCAAGAGATTTTCCTACCTAACCCTCCCAAGTAGCTGGGATTACAGGTGCACGCCACCGCTCCCAACTAATTTTTGTATTTTTGGTAGAGACGGGGTTTCACCATGTTGGCCAGGCTGGTCTTGAACTCTTGACCTCAGGTGATTCACCCGCCTTGGCCTCAGAAAGTGTTGGGATTACAGGTGTGAGCCACTGCACCTGGCTGCCTTTTTTTCTTTGTCTTTTTCATTTTTGAGATAGGGTCTCACTCTGTTGCCCAGGCTGGAGTGCAGTGGTGCAATCATGGCTCACTGCAGCCTTGACTTCCTGGGTTTAAGGGATTCTCTAATCTCAGCGCCCCCTCCTTGCTCCCAGTAGCTGGGACTACAGGCCTGCATCACCACGAATAGTAAACTTTTTTTTTTTTTTTTTGAGATGAAGCCTCACTCTTGTTGCCCAGGCTGGAGTGCAAAGGTGCGATCTCGGCTCACTGCAACCTCCACCTCCCGGGTGCAAGTGATTCTCCTGCCTTAGTCTCCCGAATAGCTGTGAGTACAAGCATCCATCACCACGACTGGCTATTTTTTTGTATTTTTAGTAGAGATGGGGTTTCACCATGTTGGCCAGGGTGGTCTGGAACTCCTGACCTCAGGTGATCTGCCCTCCTCGGCCTCCCAAAGTGCTGGGATTACAGGCACGAGCCACCACACCCAGCTACACCTGGCTAGATTTTTAATTTTTTTGTAGAGAAAGAGGTCTCCCTATGTTGCTCAGGCTGGTCTTGAACTCCTGGGCTCAGGCAATCCTCCTGCCTCAGTCTCCCAAAGCGCTGGGGTTACAGGCGTGAGCCACCGAACCTGGCCTGTGGCAGAATTTAAGTTACACTGACGGATATTTAAGTTAGACTGCCTTGTAAGATCTCTTCAGGCCAATTAAAAGAGAATGCTGAAGCAGGAGGCCATGGGGTGTGGGCTGCTCAGGCAGGTGGTAAACTTTGCTCTCTACCTCCCTCTGGTGGTTAATCAAGGTAATGGTGGACAATAACCCCTGATTTGGGGACCAAGCTTATGACTGTGTGGGGTTGCTAGAAGATGGGGATGAGGAGAGGGAATTGACTTAGGAGAGGAAGCCCCAGCCACCTGCCCTGTGGACCCCTTCCTGTCTCTCTGACTTATAGAGTGCACTGCAAACAGACACGACATTGGGGCAGAGCATTGTTTCCTTACTGGTTTTTCCTTATTTTCCCTTTTTTTTTTTTCTTGTTGTTGTTGTTTTGTTTTGTTTGAGATGGAGTTTTGTTCTTGTCGTCCAGACTGAAGTGCAATCTTGGCTCACTGTAACCTCTGCCTCCCGGGTTCAAGTGATTCTCCTGCCTCAGCCTCCCTAGCAGTGGGGATTACAGGTGCCAGCCACCCACACCCAGCTAATTGTTGCATTTTCAGTAGAGATGGGGTTTCACTGTGTTGGCTATGCTGGTCTTGAACTCCTGACCTCAGGCGATCCACTTACCTTGGCCTTCCAAAGTGCTGAGATTGCTGGCGAGAGCCACCGCGTCTAGCCGATTCTTTGTATTTTCACCAGCTCCCCGAGGCTTGTCCTCAAGCCCCACCCTGCCTTCCCTAGCCATGGGCGAGCAGGGCTGGGGATCCCTGATGCAGAAAATATCTGGAGAGCCAGCTGTTGTTGGCCAGCACCCGAAATATGGAGAGGCTGGCTTACAGGACCCAGAGTGGGGT
This sequence comes from Alouatta caraya, assembly GCA_963575295.1. Classification (NCBI taxonomy): domain Eukaryota; kingdom Metazoa; phylum Chordata; class Mammalia; order Primates; family Atelidae; genus Alouatta; species Alouatta caraya. Next base: position 40,170 of record CAUYUD010112508.1, on the reverse strand, counting down.
CAAGGCATTTGGCTCCCAGGTGTGAGGAGGGTCTGTCTCCTTGGTCTCCTTGTATGTCAAGGCCACAGAGTCCCATCAGGGCCTGACCACTTTCAGCTCCTCGCCTCAAAGTAGCTCAAAGTAAAGACAGAAGGGCCCCACCTTCCCCTGGAAGAAATTCTAGTCCAGGATGGTTTCCATCTGCACAGTGGAGAAAAAACATCACAGGACGCTTTGCATTTAGGGAGCCACCAACTTCAGAAGTGATCTGCAGTAAAATTTATTTATTTATTTATTTTTGAGACAGAGTCTTACTCTGTCACCTAAGCTGGAGTGCAGTGGCATGATCTCGGTTCACTGCAAACTCTGCCCCCGCCGGGTTCAAGTGATTCTCCTGCCCCAGCCTCCCAAGTAGCTGGAATTACAGGGGTGTGCCACCACGCCTCGCTAATTTTGTACTTTTAGTAGAGATGGGGTTTCACCATATCGGCCAGGCTGGTGTTGAACCCTTGACCTCAGGTGATCCGCCTCCCCTTGGCCTCCCAAAGTGCTGGGATTCCACAGCCACTGCGTATGGCCAAATATAATTTTTAATAACTTTTGTAACAAGGAGTCCTGCACTTCATTTTGCATTGGGACCCGTAAATTTTATGGAAGGTCTTGCTTGGTACCATTGGGCCTAACTTAGTAGGCCTGGCACATCAGGGATGGCCTTCACCCTCATTCCTGACCCTCACCACACAGAGCCCCCAGGAGGTACAGAATGTTCCCCCAGCATGGAGTTGAGGTTGCTGAAGTCTCCCGCAGTCCTGCAGCCATTCAAAGACTCCGTTCCTACCCCCAGTCCTCCCTCCCAGAACTGGCTCCTGTAGATCCAGGACTAGATCAACCTGGTAGAGAGATGGGAAGTGATGATCCCCAGGCAATTAGAGACAGCGAGCTTCCTGAAGGAGGGGACGCAGGTCTTCGCTCAGAATGGCCATTCCATCAGGGCAAGGGCCCAGTCTCTTTCCTCAGGAAGAAGCCTCCTCAGGTGGGCTAAGATCTCCGGGGAGGAGGCCGATCACGCCCCATCCAGCCCTGCTCTGGCCTTACCAGTTTGTAGCTCCGCCTCAGCCCCACCTCCGCACCAGCTCCGCCCTCACCGCCCCAGCCCTAGGTCCGCCCAAGCCAGGTCCTCAAAGTCCCAGCTCCACCCTCATCACCCCAACCCCGCCTCGGCCCTAGCCCCGCCCTCACCACTTAAGCCCACCACGCTCCGTTCCCGCCTCCCCAGCCTCGCCCCTACCGCCCCAGCCCCGCCTCCATCCCACCCCTCCGGTCATTCTCCCCGCAGATCTGCCGCCCTAGTCTGGCCCTTCCGCCCCGCAGCAATTCCTTCACCTCCACCTGCAGTGCCTGAAACCCCGTGTGCTCCTGTGGGGCCGTCTCGGGCCCGGACTGAGCTGTGGGTTCAGGACACTGGTCACTGGGACCCCACCTCTCTCCACCCTCTTCGACCTCACTTTACTGAGCAAGTCCCTCATTCCCAGGCAGAGGTTCCTTTCTGGGGCGTGGCGCCCTGTTCGCCCGTGCAGACTCTTCATCAGGAAAAGATGGGCGGAGCAGGGTCTTGTGGTGAGGGCAAGTGGGGGCTCAACGCCTTACAACGTTTTCCGATGAGTATTGAGGATCCTGTCTGGGGGAAAGGGACACACCCTGTCACCATGGATGACTGCCATAGATGGAGAGCGAAAGCACGAGGACAGAAAGCCCAAACGGAAGAGGGGTCCTGCGCTTTGGTGCAGCCCTGGGTCGGCCTAGCCTCAACCTACCTAGAACAGCGTGGTGGGGGTTGGGGGAGAGGATGCACCGAAAAGGCCCAAGGAACCTGTGGCTACAATCGCAGTCAGCACTACGTTCCGCTAATGTCCAGGAGACCTGTCTGCATACCACCCACCAACACCCCAAAGTTTTTTCCTTGAGAAGGGGCTCTGGGCTTCAGTTGCTGACTTGACAGGTTTCTTTCCTTTGCTTAGGAAAGGGGTCTTTGTGTTCCTCTTACCTTCTAAGGCTTAGTCCACGCTTGGGGCGGGGATGGGGAGAAGAGCCCTCTGCTTCTCCCACCTTCTGAGGGCATTTTCAGCTTCTTGTTCTTGGATGGGGGATGTCTGTGAAGGTCAGAAATGGGGCACTTGGCTGGGCTTGGTGGCTTATGCCTGTAATCTCAACACTGGGAGGCTGAGGCAGGCGGATCACATGAGGACAGGAGTTCGAGACCAGCCTGGTCAACATGGAGAAACCCCATCTCTACTAAAAACACAGAATTAGCTGGCATGGTGGTGTTTGCCTATAGTCAGCTAGTTGGGAGGCTGAGGCAGGAGAATTGCTTGAATTCGGGAGGTGGAGATTACAGTGAGCTGAGATCATACCATTGCACTCCAGGCTGGGTGACAAGAGACTTGTCTCAGGCTGGGTGAGCTCGCTCACACCTGTAATCCCAGTACTTTGGGAGGCCGAGCTGGGTGGATCACGAGGTCAGGAGTTCAAGATCAGCCTGGTCAACGTGGTGAAACCCCGTCTCTACTAAAAATACAAAAATTAGCCAGTTGTGGTGGTGCATGCCTGTAGTCCCAGCTACTCAGAAGGCTGAGACAGGAGAATCACTTGAACCCGGGAGGTGGAGGTTGCAGTGAGCCAAGATCATGCTGTTGCATTCCAACCTGGGCAATACAGTGAGATTCTGTCTCAAAAAAAAAAAAAAAAGAGAGAGAAATGGGGCACAGGTCACTGGCCTCTCTGTCGCTTCTCAACCTCCCCCCTATCCCCACTGCCCCACACCCAACACATATAGTGTGGCCTCCAGGAGGGGACAGGTGGGTGCAGGGTGCAGGCATAAGGGAGTCACACAGCAGAGGATGTGAAATAAGGATTGGAAGGGGCCCGGGAGAGAGTGGAGTTGCCAGCTGGTTTGGAAGACTCCAAACTTCCAAGTTTCAGCTCAGCTCTGAGGGCCTGGCCCTGAATAGGAACTGTCACTGGGAGACTGCCTCGCCTCCCCTCCCTCGCACTCTATGCTGTGACTCCAGGTCTTCTCCCCAGTGACTCGCTGCTTTTTGGGGCAAAAGGCCATGCCCTGACAGAGGGTGAGAGAACCCTGGCTGCAGTGGAGCCGCCTGGGGAAAGTGCCAGCTGGGAACCTCGAACCCTGGACTTTGCTCACAGATTGACCTTGGGTCCGTCCCTGGACTTTTCCGAAGTCCAGTTTCCTGAACTCTGTGAAGTGGTGATTGCAATAGCAGTTTTGCCTTCCTCCCGGGATTCCTGTGAGATGATAGATAAAAAAGTCCTTAACAAAGATAAAGGTGTGAAGGGGAATGGCACAGCATCCAGAGGAGAGTAGGGGCTGCGTGAGGGAAGGAGGGGGCAAGTGTGCATGGAAGGGGTGGGGCAGAGAAGGCATCTCAGAGACTGTCAATCTGGAGCCCCACAGCAGTGAGGTGTGGATGGAGCTGCTCCTCTGGCCTTGCCCCGCCTCTCCAGCATGGCTTCCTTTAGCATCTTCATGGTCTTGGTCACGACGTATAGATTTTCCCCATCCTCCGCAAGCTTCTGGAGGAAGGACTGCGCTGGCTACTTCAGCTTTGTGGAAGGGATGGGGCTAGACTCAGAGGCTGCCAGTGGGTAGATCCTGTGCCCATTTCAGCTGCACCCTGGGCCCACGGTTGTCTTTCCGTATCTCTCCCTTATTTCATTCCTTTGGAAAGGGAGTATATGTGTGTCCCAGAGGATCAGGGCCCCGTGGATTCTAGTCCTGCTTCTTCCTTCCCCCCCATGTGACCTTGGATAACTCGCTGCCCCTGTTGGGCCCTTTTGTAAAATAAAGATCCCTGCCAGCTTGAGCAGTCCACGTGGTTCTGGGTGGGTCCTGCTCCTCTGTGCCAGCCCCTAGCATCTGGCCTGGTATCCTCAACCTGCCTCCTCACCCCACCCTGCAGCTCACCTCTTCCTCAGGTTTTCCAGATCATTCACCATGATGGCTGAGTGTTTGGATGTCCAGGGAGTTTTGACATTTGCCCTCGCCGGTGACAGAGGTATTCACCAGGACCCTGTGACTGCAGTCTTGGTGATCTTGAGACTTTTCTTAGATCTACAGGACAGACATGCCCGTGTGCTTGTTCCCACATACCCTCTGCCGGAAGCATTCCCTGATAAATAGCCTTGGCTCTAAAAGTGAATGAGGATTGAGGGCTGACCTTAGACATTGATATTAGTGTGGGGACTTAAGTTTTGTCTGATGACAGTTGTTGTGAGTGTAGAAATGTATATATATGTATTTTTTTTGAGACGGAGTCTTGCTCGCTTGCCCAAGCTGGAGAGCAATGGCATGATCTCAACTCACTGCAGCCTCTGCCTCCTGGGTTCAAGTGATTCTGCTGTCTCAACCTCCCAAGTAGTTGGGATTATAGGCACCTGACACCACACCCAGCTAATTTTTGTATTTTTAGCAGAGACAGTTTCACTGGGTTGGCCAGGCTGGTCTTGAACTCCTGAGCTCTCAGGTGATCTACCTGCCTCGTCCTCCCAAAGCGCTGGGATAACAGGCATGAGCCACCGTGCCCAGCTGAAATGTATATTATGATTGGGGAAGATCAACTGGATTCCAGGGGCCCGAGACAGACACGTGTGTGTGCATGCATGTGCATGTGTGGTGATAGTGGGACATGAAAGGGGACAGAGAGAACGGCAAAGAAGCATGATGTGCCCACCCCAAGTGCTGGAGACTCCAGAGCCATCTTCTTTCCAAAGGGCTGTGGTGCTCAGGAGATACTGGGCTTGCTAGCCAGGCATGGTGGCTTGTGCCTATAGTTCCATCTATTTGCGGGGCTGAGGCAGGAGGATTGCTTGAGCTTAGGAGTTTGAGGTTGCAGTGATCTATGATCACGCCACTGTACTCTAGCCTGAGAAAAAGAGTGAGACCCTGTCTCTAAATAAAAATTAAAAAAAAAGAAAAAAAGAAAAGAAAAGAAAAAGAAAGAAAGAAAAAGATTGGGCTTTTAGGCTGCTTTGATTTGCATGGTCCCAGGGTCAGATCTTGGACCAGTGGGAAGAAAGGAGGAAAAAAGGAATTAGTTGAGGTTGAGTTAGCATTTTCCAGCAGTCACTCAGCCTTATTTACTTCAGTGCGGATAAGATGGAAGTTCTTTCTCAAGTGCATCGCCAGCTCCCTGCTTCTGAGAATGGACACTCCAAGACTGGACCTTTTCTGCAGGTAACCCAAAGTCAATGTGACTGAGCTGATGCATTTTGCCAATGCGCATAGGCCCCTGTGAGGCAGGGGGAGTCAGTTTTCTACACTTAAGAGACACTAAAATGCCCTACTGCAATGCCTCCTGAGTTCTTAGACTTTTAATTGTGTCCCTCCCTGCCGCTAGGCTGTACTTTCTCACTGCTGTTATTCTGACCCTCTGTAATATAATTTTTGCTACTTCAAACATATTGTTTCTGACTCGTTATAAGCAGGAAACCATAGTTCTGAAATTACTAGAACTCTTGTAAACTAAGAATAAATGAGTTCTGAGAGAGGGTTCCTGTGAGCACAGTATGTGACCCTTCATCGGCGTTTAATTGAGATGCCCCTTCTGGGCTCACATGGCCCCTGTGCACGGTCCTGTCTTCCTGGACTGTCATCACTAATACACTAGCCTGTCAGGTCCCCAGGGTCAGGCACAACTTCCTCATCTTCGTAGCTGCAGCACCTGGCATGAGGTAGGAACTCAACAGATGGTGTTTGTTTGTTTGTTTTGAGACAGTTTCCTTCTGTCACTCAGGCTGGAGTGCAGCATCGCGATGTTGGTTCACTGCAACCTCCGCCTCCCTGGTTCAAGCAATCCTCCTGCCTCAGCCTCCAAAGTAGCGGGGATTGCGGGCCCCCCCAACATACCTGGCTAAATTTTTTTTTTATTTTTTTTTTTGCGATGGAGTCTTGCTCTGTCGCCCAGGCTGGAGTGCAATGGCACGCTCTCGGCTCACTGAAACCAAATGATTCTCCTGCCTTAGCTTCCTGAGTAGCTGGGGTTATAGGTATGCGGCACCATACTCGGTTAGTTTTTGTGTTTTTAGTAGAGACGGGGCTTCACCGTGTTGGTTATGCTGGTCTTGAACTCCAGACTTCATGATCTGCTGGGATTACAGACATGAGCCACCGCGCCGGGCCAAGTTTTCTTTCCTTTTTTTTTTCCCCAGATGAAATTTCATTCGTGTTGCCCAGGCTGGAATGCACTGGTGTGATCTTGGCTCACTGCAACCTCCAACTCCTGGGCTCAAGTGATTCTTCTACTTCAGCCTCCCAAGTAGCTGGCATTACAGGCACCCACCACCACACCAGGCTAATTTTGTATTTTTAGTAGAGACAGCGTTTTTCCATGTTGTTCAGGCTGGTTTTGAACTCCTGACCTCAGGTGATCTACCCCCCTCAGCCTTCCAAAGTGCTGGGAATACAGGTGTGGAGCCACTGCGCCCAGTCCTACCTGATTGTTTTTTGTATTTTTAGTAGAGACAGGGTTTCACCATGTTGGCCAGGCTGGTCTCGAACTCCTGAGCTCAAGGCCCATCCTGGCCTCCCAAAGTGCTGGGATTACAGGCTTGAGCCACCATGCCCGGCCAACAGATGCTTGTTGAATGAAGGGGTGGGCTTGTGGTGGCTTCCATTTGGCAGCTTGGAGGCCTTGTTCTACTTTCCCTTTGCCTTTCTGGTTTGGGGCAACTGTTCCTTGGTGGTAAGAGAGGTTGATGATGGCAGAGTCTCAGAGAGCTAAGGCGAAGTTGTTTCTAGCAGTTTGAACTCCCCTTAGTCCAATGGGGGAGGCAGTCCCTCCTTCTTGAATAGGCTCCCGGGGTTGCCTCTGGCTTTGATGCCCCTGACTCTGTAGGAGACCTCAGTCTCAGGATTGCACTTAAAGCCTCTGTTTGTCAGCCCAACTCAGGAAAGGGTGGGGCTTCACTCCCCCTCAGCTGGGTACCCTCAGGGGTTTTCTTGGCTTTCTCTGCTGCTCCAGGCCTCAGCTCCGCAGGGCAGGAAGAAGCTAGTGGTGGAAGGGCTGTGTGGGCCTGTAATCGCCCAAGGGGTTTACCTTGCGTGCTGCCTAGACAGAGCCTATTTATCAAGACAGGGGAATTGCAATAGAGAAGCAGTAATTCACCCATAGCACACTGCGAGGAAGACCAGAGTTTTATTATGACTCAAATTAGTCTCTCCGAGCATTCAAAGAGCAGAGTTTTTTTTGTTTTTGTTTCTTCTTCTTCTTTTTTTTTTTTTTGAGACAGAATCTCACTCTTTTGCCAGGCTGGAGTGCAGTGGCATGATCTCAGCTCACTGCAACCTCCGATCCTGGGTTCAAGCAATTCTCTTGCCTCAGCCTCCTAAGTAGCTGGGACTATAGGCGCATGCCACCATGCCCAGCTAATTTTTGCATTTTTTTAGTAGAGGTGGGGTTTTACCATGTTGACCAGGCTGGTCTCGAACTCCTGACCTCATGATCTGCCTGCCTCAGCCTCCCAAAGTGCTGGGATTACAGGTGTGAGCCACTGCACCAGGCTGGGAGCAGAGTTTTTAAGGATAACTTGGTGGGTTGGGGGAAGCCTGTGAACCAGGAGTGCTGATAGAGATGAAATCATAGGAAATCGAAGCTGTCTTCTTGTGTTCAGTCAATTCCTGGGTAAGAGCCATAAGATCAGATGAGCCAGTTTATTGATCTGGGTGGGGCCAGCTGATCCATCAAGTGCAGGGTCTGCAAAATATCTCAAGCACTGATTTTAGGAGCAGTTTAGAGAGGATAAGAAGCTTGTAGCCTCCAGCTGCACAACTTCTAAGCCATAATTTCTAATCCTGTGGCTAATCTACAAAGGCAGTCTAGTCCCCAGGCAAGAAGGAAGTCTGCTTTAGGAAAGGGCTATCACCATCTTTGTTTAAACTATAAACTATAAACAAAGTTTTTCCCAAAGGTAGTTCAGCCTGTGCCCAGGAACGAATGAGGACAGCTTAGAGGTTAAAAGCAAGATGGCATCAGTTAAGTTAAATCTCTTTCACTGTCTCAGTCACAATTTTGCAAAGGCAGTTTTAGGCCTCTCCCCCTCCTCCCATCACAGTCCACTGGCTCCCTGATGCTGCTTGTGGTGACAAGCTGGGACCTGGGCCCAGGCCACGGGGATCTTGCCTCAGGCCTGGCCTGGCAGTAGGCTGGGTTGTCTTGGTTCCTGAGCCAGGCTCCAGCACTTCCGGGTGGGAGAATTTGGGACTGATGTGGTGTGTCTCCCAGAATAGCGTGCCTTTTCCCTCCCTCTGTCCCAGGCAGAAGGGCCAAAGCAGGAATCACTGAGGTCGCCCAGCTGCCTCACCAGGCTTCAGTGGTTTCTCAGAACCCAGAGTCCTACGATCCCTGGTCCATGGCAGTGGTGAGGATGGGAGTGAGGCCAGTTACGCCACCCCCTCCTGCCTGCCCAGTGGACAAGCACAAGCCTGAGGTCAGGATGCTGAGGGAGGAACCTAGGGGTTGTGGGCAGTCGTTCCGGGCAGGAGCCTCTCTGAGTGTGTCGGCACAACCCTGGCCAGTCTAGCAGATGGACTGTGGTGGCAGGGGCTGGGAGGCAGAAGGGGAGAGAGGAAGCTGGCCTCCCGCCCAGTGGGAGCACCTCCGCAACCAAAGGGATGGCGGAGGGGCTGGGGACAAACTCAGCACCCGTCCTCCTCACCACCAGGCCACACGTGCCCAGGAAAAATTAGCAATAGGAGATCAAAGCATTGATAAAAGTGACTTTATTGAGTTGTCCAGGGATGTCCTGGGGTCTCCTCACTTCCCCCAGCTCTCCAGTCACTAACCCCAGCTCAGTAATAGAGATCACCTTCCTCCCATAAGAAGGAGCTCAGGAAGTTCATCGGTGTATAAAGGAGGGGACGGAGAGAGATAGGGAGTCTCTGGATAGGGACCCTGAGCCGGAGTGGGGGATCTCCAGTAGAGGGCACAGGAAGAGGAGGAGCCTGGGGGCAAGAGAAGCAAGAAGCGAGGGGAGGTTCTCAGGGGAGGCAGACAGGAGAAGAGAGGGGGAGCCCACAGTGTCCTTTTAAGCCAGTGGCCACAGCCTGGCTTTTGTCCTCGCCTCCAGCTTGTTCCCACCCTCCCCTTTCCCCTCTTTGCACCTTGTCTTCCAGCCCTAGGGTGAGTCTTGCTGCTGCCCAGACATTCTGAGTCGTTTTACATCTTCTTTTCTTTCTCCACACCTTTAATCTAGGGTCTCTTCTCTCTCCTCTCTCTTTTCTGTCCAAAGCTCTCCCTATTCTTGTTTTTTTTTTTTTTTTTTTTGAGACCGGGTCTCGCTCTGTGGCCTAGGCTGGAGTGCAGTGGCACAATCTTGGCTCACTGCAACCTCCACCTCCCGGGTTCAAACAATTCTCCTGTCTCAGCCTCCCGAGTAGCTGGGATTACAGGTGCATGCTATCATACTCTGCTAATTTTTTGTATTTTTAGTAGAAACGGGTTTCACGATGTTGGCCAGGCTGGTGTCGAACTCCTGATCTTAGGTGATCCACCCGCTTTGGCCTTCCAAAGTGCTGGGATTACAGGCGTGAGCCACTGTGCTCTGCCTCCCCATTCTTTAAGATCAGTTCAGCACTTTGGAAGGCCAAGGCAGGCAGATCATGCGGTCAAGAAATCGAGACCAGCCTAGCCAACAGGGTGAAACCTGTCTCTACTAAAAAATACAAAAATTAGCCGGGCGTGGTGGCGTGCACCTGTAGTCCCAGCTACTCAGGAGGCTGAGGCAGAGGCAGGAGAATCGCTTGAACCCAGGAGGCAGAGGTTGCACTGAGCTGAGATTGTGCCACTGCACTCCAGCCTGGCGACAGAGCGAGACTGTCTCAAAAAAAAAAAGGCCAGGCACAGTGGCTCATGCCTGTAATCCCAGTACTATGGGAGGCTGAGGTGGGTGATCACGAGGTCAAGAGATCGAGACCATCCTGGCCAACATGGTGAAACCCCCGTCTCTACTAAAAATACAAAAAAATTAGCCGGGCATGGTGGTGCACACTTGTAGTCCCAGCTACTCGGGAGGCTGAGGCAGAAGAATCACTTAACCCAGAGGCAGAGGTTGCAGAGCCAAGATTGTGCCACTGCACTCCAGCAGCGTGGTGACAGAGCCAGACTCCGTCTCAAAAACAAAACAAAACAAAAGTTGAATCAGTTTAAACATCCTACAATGAAGGCTTTGAGATCGTCCTGGGCCAGGTGCAGGCTTCCTCCTCAACCTGCTCCCCCCAGCCCCTCCTCCCCTGCTCCCACCCCACCTGCGGTCATTCTCTGTTCTGGGTTTTCTGAGTTTAGCACAAACCAGGAACAGAGTAGGCACCAAAAAATTCCAGGCACCAAAGATGGTGTTGTGTAAGAGGACAGAGAGCGAGCGAGCGAACGAGTAGGTATTTAGGGGGAATGAAGGAGGGAGAGATGGGACACACTGGGGGTAAAGGAGGCAGAGGGGGTCAGAGGAAAGGAGATGGCATAGGGACAGGAGTGTGGGGTGTGGCTGGAGGAGCTCCCCGGGTCTTCAGACCACTGTGCTGAGGGTAGAGGAGTCCTCGGAACGCACAGGCAGCACTGGGGCCCGCTTGAGGGAGCGCCGGGTCTCATCTCGGTTCTGCCACACATAATGCACCAGGTAACCCACCACGAGTGTCAGCCAGCCCCCCATGGTGACCAGCAGGGCCACATCTGTGCTCCTCCGGGCCCCGCCCCGCCCTGCCCCACACAGCTCTTTCTCGCCTGCCAGCAGCAGGAACTCCTGCCCCACAAAGTCCGGTCTGGCTCCGGGGCCACACACAATGCCTGTCCCAGTGCCTGGTGCCAGCCTCACCTGCCTGAGCACTTCCTGGAGGGCGCAGTCGCAGTGCCATGGGTTGGCAGATAGGTTCACTTGGATCTGTAGTCCCATAAAGGCCTCCACGGGCACTGAGGCCAGCTGATTGGCAGAGAGGTCGAGGTGGCGCAGTGTGCCCTTCAGGCCCTGGAAAGCCGCCCCTGAAAGGTGGGCGAGGACATTATGGGACAGATCCAGCTCCTCCAGTACAGCCAGGTGCTGGAAGGCACCAGCAGGCACCGATGCCAGCTGGTTGGCATCCAGGTAGAGCTTGCGGGTGTCGTTGGGGATGCCGGAGGGCACAGTGCTCAGGCCTGCCTGGCTGCAGCGGAACGTCCGTTCACCTGCTTCCTTTGCCACATAGCAGCCCCGGGGAGGCACCTGGGGACTGGGCGCAGTACCCCCTGTGCCTATCACCAGCAGGAGGGACAGGAGGTGACCTGCTGGTGGGAGCATGGCCACAAATTGGCATAGTCTTGGAGTGGAGTAGGATCTGGGGAAGAAAAGGTCACATAAAGGAAGAGTGAGTAAAGAGAATCACATGCCCACTGCCAGCTCTCTCCTCCCGAGGTCCCTCTGGGGAGTCCCTTTGGCCTGGGGCCTCCTCTCAAGGCTGGGTGACTTGTTCACTTCCTTCTTGGGGTATCTTGATTTAAGGCTTCTCAATAGGGCCTTTTGGGTAAAGGGTCTCTTGTGCTTCAAACTCTTTTAGGGTCTATTGATTCTAGAAGATTAATCTATGAGGCCCTGTTGGTCATTCTGGGTCTGGGGGTTTCTAAGTTTCTGCCTCTGTCTCTGTATTGATTTCTCTCATTGGAATAAAGTCTTTTTCCCCTGCCTACCTGGGTAGCTGCCAAGTGGGCTAGGTAGGCACCAGAGGGTCTGGTTGGCACTCGTGTGTTGGAGACAAGTGGGACAGATGAGTGATAGGGTGCCAGGGCATCCAGCTAGGCCAGGTGACTAGGTAAAATGGACTTCTGGCCCCACCTTCTATGCCCATCAACCCCTTTTCTGGGAGCACCCACCTGTCTGCCTGCCCAGCTCTGTCCTATCTGCCCTGCACGGCCTCCCTCTTCCTCCCTCTTCCTCCCTCTCCTCCTCCCTTCCTCTCACCCCTCTTGGTGGTAGAGCCTTCTCCAGTACAGCTGCCCTCTCCCGGCTCCCTGCTGCAGGGCTCTGGAGACCCGCTTCTTCCTCCTGTTTGCTAGTAGCTGCTGGAAGTTGGGGGCTGGGACTTAAGAGGGTTGGGTTTCCTGGCATGTGACTCAGGGCCCAGGTGTCGGATACCTGAGCCATGGTGTGGACAGGCAATGCCAAGAGAGGGCAGATCCTGGACCCTGATGAACTCTGCCATGGAGAGACCAGGCCCCAGTTTCATTCCCTGCGTCAGGCTCCCCTCCCCAGCCTTGATACTACCATCTTCCCTCAGCCTTTGAGGCTGAAACTGCTTCCAAGAACCCCTCTTCCTCACCCAGAACTTGGCTGGGCAGAAGGATCCCTGCTTGGCGGGCCTTGGGGGCAGAACTGAACTGGGTGGGCCCCATCTCACACCCACTGTCTGCAGCAACCTGAATGCCCCCAGCTCCGTTCTCCCCACCACTGTCTGCTGCTGCTCTTGTTTTGTTGTTGTTGTTGTTGTTGTTGTTGTTTTGTTTTTGTGTTTTTGTAGAGACGGGGTTTCTCTATGTTGGTCAGACTGGTCTTGAACTCCTGACCTCAGGTAATCTGCCTGCCTCGGCCTCCCAAAGTGCTGGGATTACAGGTGTGAGCCACCATACCCGGCTATTTCTGCCCTTCCTTCACGCTTTGTGGCACGTTTTTCCACGGTGAGCAAACTTCCCTTAGCCTTTCCTTGGAAAATATGTCTGTCCAGGGCCGCATCTCCTGGCTCCTCACAGTGCCCAGCCGTCTTGCCTGCCAGGGGTGCTGTGGTTCAACTTTAGTTTGTTCTCTGTATGGTGTATTGATGGCTTCTCTAGGAGTCGGAAGGAATTCTTTAAGGCACCTGAAGCCTGATGTGGTTGCCTCTGAGTTTTCCTGCTGATTTTATGATCTGGATGAGAACCAACTCAGGTTCTCTCTGCTGGAGCCCTGGACTCTCAGGGTGGCACTTTGAACCCTCCTTCAGGCCCGGGCACCAAAGAGGGCTTGGATGACTTATTCCCTAGGGCGTCCTGACCCCAAGCATCATTTGCAGGCCATGCCACTCCGTGATACCAACCTCTCCTGATAACGTTCACTGGGTAGTGGGAAGGAAGGATTTCAAAGCAGAGGATCAGATTCATGTGTGACCTGAGCATGTGACCTGACGCTGCTGCAGGGTGGGGAAGACCCGCCAGGGTTGAGTGGATGTGAAGGTACTTTGTGAAGTGCTGCGCAGTGGCGAGTTGTTAGGATTACTGTCTTCTGGAACACACTGGCTTCCTCCATGATTTCAGGACCATGCCAGGCTTTTCCCCACCACCTCCTCTGGTATGCTGTGCAGTGGCCGGGGTGACAAGGGGTCATAGATGTGATCCATGTGGATGACCCATCTCATTCCTTAGCCCGTGGTGGCTTCTCCCCTGCAACTCCCTTGACCCTCAAGTCCAACCAGGTGGTGCTTCCTGTGGCAGCATCCTACCCACACTATCCCCATTTCCGTGCTGGGATTCAGAGCCTGAGTGATTGATAGAGCTCAAAGGAAGGGGCCAGCCAGTTGACCCCTCTTTAGTTTTCAGATGGGTAAACTGAGGCCCAGAATGTGACCAGAGTTACACAGTGAGTCAGTGGCCAAAGACCAGAGCCCTGTTTTCTGACTCCTTGTCCAACCACTTTCCATTGCCTGCTAGCACCTCTTGTCTCTGTGCCACACTTACCCATACCCTATATCCTTGCATGTTGAGCCTGATGGTGCCCATGGTATTGTGTGGCACCCGGAAGCCCTCCTGCCAGGTCAGAGAGGTGGAAGAGTGGGGTGTCACAGAGACTAGATGGGAAATACTTACAGGAAGGAAGATGAGGTCATATGCAGTGGAGACTTTGTTGAGAAGGACAGCCTTGCTGGCTTTTGCAAGACTGTGGTGACCAGGACTGGACATGGAATTGCAGAGCTCAGTGCAAAATAAAAATGGAGGGGAGGGGCCCCTTGTTTCAAAAACCTGTTAAGAATTTCTTTTATATATATATAATATATATAATATATATAATATATATTATATATATATATATATATATATATATATATATATATATATATTTTTAAAGACAGGGTTTCACCATATTGGTCAGGCTGGTCTTGAACTCCCGACCTCAGGTGATCTGCCCGCCTTAGCCTCCAAAGTGCTTGGATTACAGGCATGAGCCACCATGCCTGGCCACATTTCTTTTTTTTTTTTTGAGATGGAGTCTCCCTCTGTCACCCAGTCTGGAGTGCAATGGTGCGATCTCGGCTCACTGCAACCTCCACCGCCTCTGTGTTCAAGCGATTCTCCTGCCTCAGCCTTCGGAGTAGCTGAGATTACAGGCGCCTGCCACCACGCCTGGCTAATTTTTGTATTTTTGGTAGAGACGGGGTTTCACTGTGTTGGCCAGGCTGGTCTCTAACTCCTGACCTCAGGTCATCCACCCGCCTTGGCCTCCCAAAGTGCTGGGATTACAGGCGTGAGCCACCGCACCCAGCTCTTTTTTTTTGCAGAGGGATGGAGTCTCACTCTGTGGCCCAGGCTGGAGTGCAGTGGTGCAACCTCAGCTCACTGCAATCCCTGTCTCCCAGGTTCAAGCAATTCTCCAGCCTCAGCCTCCCGAAAAGCTGAGATTACAGGCGCCCGCCACCATGCCCGGCTAATTTTTGTATTTTTAGTAGAGCCAGGGTTTTACCATGTTGGCCAGGCTGGTCTCTAACTACTGATCTCAACAGAGTTTCAACAAGGTCTCACTCTGTTGCACAGGCCAGTCTCAAACTTATGAGGCTCCTTGGTCCTTGGCCTCCCAAAGTCCTGAGATTATAGGCATGAGCCATATACCCAGCCTTGAAATTCTGTAGTGGCTCATGTAGTGAGCCACCACGCCCTGCCGAAACTCTTAAGAATGTCAAGGCCTTGCTGGGAATGGTGGCTCATGCCTGTAATCCTAGCACTTTGGGATGCTGAGGCGGGTGGATCACTTGAGACTAGGAGTTCCAGACCAGCCTGACCAACATGGTGAAACACCGTCTCTACTAAAAATACAAAAAAATTAACTGGGTCATGGTGGCACATGCCTGTAATCCCAGCTATTTTGGAAGGCTGAGGCATGAGAATCACTTGAACCCAGAAGGCAGAAGTTTCACTGAGCCAAGGTTGCACCACTTCACTCCAGCCTAGGGGACACATCAAGACCCTGTCCCAAAAAAAAAAAAAGAGAATTTCAAGCCTGGGTGCGGTGGCTCATGTCTATAATCTCAGCACTTTGGGAGGCCAAGGACTAAGGAGCCTCACGAGTTTGGGACGGGCCTGTGCAACATAGTAAGAGCTCATCCCTACTAAAAACCAACCAAACAAACAACAATAACAACAAAATTATTTGTCTAAATACACTTTCTTTAAAAAAAAATTGTTTTGTTTTGTTTATAGAGACAGGGTTTCACAAAAACAAAAACAACAACAAAAAAGAAAATAAAAAAGAAAAAACAAGCAAAAACAGAACCAAAAAAACCAAAAAAATAAAAAAAATAAAAAATAAAAACAACAACAACAAAAAAATAAGAGATGGGATTTCTCCATGTTGGTCAGACTGTCTCGAACTCCCGACCTCAGGTGATCTACCGCCTCGGCCTCCCAAAGTGCTGGGACTACCGGCGTGAGCCACCGTGCCTGGCCTGTCCAAATACACTTTCTACAAAAAGAAAAAAAAATTATCAGAGCCTCCACACCTGGCTAATTTTTGTGTTTTTAGTAGAGGCGGGGTTTCGCCATGTTGGCCAGGTTGGTCTCGAGCTCCTGACCTTAGGTGATCTGCCTGCCTCGGCCTCCCAAAGTGCTGAGATTACAGGCATGAGCCACTGCGCTCGGTCTATTTGTGTTTTTGAGACAGAGTCTCATCTGTCACCCAGGCTGGAGTGCAATGGAGTGATCTCGGTTCACTGCAACCTCTGCCTCCTGTGTTCAAGCGATTCTCCTACCTCAGCCTCCTGAGTAGCTGGGATTATAGGCACGTATCACCACGCCTGGCCAATATTTGTATTATTGTTATTTTTTTCTAAGTAGAGACAGCGTTTCACCATTTTGGCCAGGCTAGTCTTGAACTGCTAATCTGAAATGATCCTCCCACCTCGGCTTCCCGAAGTGTTGAGATTATAGGCATGAGCCACCGTGCCTGGCCAAGTTATTATTTGTATTTTTTTCGAGAAAAGGTCCCACTCTGTCGCCCAGGCTGGAGTGCAGTGGTGGCATCACAGTTCACTGAAGCTCAACCTCCGCAGGCTCAGGTGATCCTTCCACCTCAGCCTCCCAAGGAGATAGAACCAGAGGTGCATGCCACCACACCCAGCTAATTTTTTTTTTTTTTTTTTTTTTGGTATTTTTGTGTAGAGATGGGGTTTGGTCATGTTTCGCAGGCTAGTCTCAAACTCCTGGGTTCAAGCAATCTGCCCATCTCGTCTTCCTAAAGTGTTGGGGTTACAAGTGTGAGCCACCACATCTGGTTGGATTGAAAGGTTTTAAAATTAGATTTGATATTTGGATCACTCTGTTGGTTGTGTGGGGGATGTATTGGTGGCAGGAAAACTGGTTATGGCAAAGGTCCACGTGTGAGATCATAAAGACCTGAGGGACACATGGCATGGGACTGGAAGAGCCATCACTGGGGAGTCCCATGCTCTGCCTTGGCCTGTGAAGGGCCTGGGCAAATTCTTGGACTAGACCCAAGACCAGCAGACATTTGTGCCATGGGATACATCCTTTCCCAATCCCCTTGGCCCTTCCATTCTGTGGACTCTCACAGTCTCTGGGATCCCTTTTAGACTGATGCTCTGCATGTCTAGGATGGCAGGCAGGGAAGAGGCTGAGGCATGGCAGGGTCCTGGCTCCCAAGGTCAGGGCCCAGGAAAGTGAGACTCTCAGGCCCCCACCCTCGGCAGTCTGAGTCACAGCTCCTCCCTCCGAGGGTGATAACTCTATATCCCAAAGATGTGACCGTAGGGGAAGCAAGTTCAGCAGACCTCTATCCCCCTCCCTCCCTGATGTTGGAGACCCCCATGTCCAGCCTGGGTGGGGGGATAACTGAAAGGAAAAGAGGGCTAGCTGCTTTATCAGGTCAGCCAGGGACCCATCTAATGCCAGGCTACTGGGCAGTTTCGGGGGTAGGGAGACAAAGTCCTCTGCTATTCTTATTCCCTGTGGAAAAGGGAAAGGGGTGTATACATGCACTTAATCTGCCATGCTTGGAGGCACTCTCTCATTTACTTAGCACATATCTCAGCATGTGCTATGTACTAGGGCCTCTTAGGCACTGGGGATTCAGAGTTGCTTTTTCAAAGACTTTTTTGAGACAGGTCTCATTCTGTCACCCAGGTTGGACTGCAGTAGCATGATCACAGCTCACTTGCAGCCTCAACCTCCTGGGCTCGAGCCATCTTCCCACCTCACCCTCCCAAGTAGCTGGGACTGCAGGGGTGAACCACCACGCCCTGCTCACTTTTGTATTTTTGTGGAGAGCCACCTCGCCTGGCTGAGAAAAGTAAATGTCCCCCAACCAATGAGGGAAGACTGGTGTGTGCACAAATAGAGGCATCTGATCACCTAGGGGTGGGCTTGGACTGAGGGATCTGCCAGGGTCAGAGGAGCCTGGAGGATGGAGCAGTGGACTCTGCTTGAACATTGGGAAAGGCTGCACCGAGAAGGGGACAGGTGAGCTAGGCCTTGAGGGATGTATAGGAGTCCATCAGATGGAAAAGGCTAGGGGGCTGAGACAAGAACAAGGGAGGACAGTTTGGCTGTGGTCTTCGATGTGCAGTTCTGTCAGAGGCGTGTGAACCAGAGCAACTCCATCTTAAACAGGAGCTGGGTAAAATCAGGCTGAACCCTACAGTTAAGGCATTCTAAGTCACAAGATGAGATAGGTCAGCACAAAATACAGGTCATAAAGACCTTGCTGATAAAACAGTTTGCAGTAAAGGAGTCGTCCAAAACCCATCAAAACCAAAGTGGTGAAGAGAGTGACCTCTGGTTGTTGTCACTGCTACGCTCCCAGCAGTACCATGACAGTTTACAAATGCCATGGCAACGTCAGGAAGTTACCCTATATGGTCTAAAAGGGCAGACATGAATAAGCCACCCCTTGTTTAGCATCTCTTCAAGAAATAACCATAAAAATGGACAACCAGCTGCTTGGGGCTGCTCCCACTCTTTTATTCCTTTACTTTCCTAATAAATTTGCTTTTACTTCGCACTGCGGACTCGCCCTGAATGCTTTCTTGCAAGAGATCCAGGAACCCTCTCTTGCGGTCTAGAAGGGGACCCCTTTGTGGTAACAGTTCTGTTACATAGTTCAGCTAACTTTTATTGAGAATTCACAGTTCAGGAAATGCAAATGTGAGACAGGGAGCAAGCCTAGCAGACTAGCCGGAGGCAGTTCTGTAACATACAAATAAAGCCCTTTGCCCAGTGCCTGGAACATAGCAAACAATGATGTTTACTGTGATCGTCACTGAAGGAGGAGCTGGCCTTAGGCAGGAGAAGGTGATCTGGGGACAGGCACCACCCAGAATTTCTGGATAGGTGAGGCTAGGAGTAGGAACTCAGTTGGTAGGGAGCTAGGGGGTCTTGTTTTGAAGCTACTGTTTTTATATCCACTGCCCTTTTGATCTGAAGTATTTCCCGTTTTCTGACTGCTTTTATTCATGGGAGAGTGTCAATTGTCCATATCAAAGAATATGCAGTTTGAGGGGTTCCCAAGGTACCACCCTGCACTTGGTTCCCCAGGGAGGTTCTTGTTCCCAGGCACAGGCTGGAGGATGACCCTGACTGGTTCAGCCCTTTCTCTCCACAGCCCAAAATAGCCAACCACAGGCCTGGGCAGGGGAGGCGGAACAGAGTGCCCACTGGCGATGCTGCCATCCCGCACCCACTCCTGGCTTCTGACTGGCTCCGTAGTTCTCAGGGGGGTCACTCGCTGCTCCTTTGTTTGCTTAACATTTGCCCTCCCCCTCCCCATTCCCATCACATGTCTGGGGTATCCCCCACCCAAACAAAAATAAAAACACAACTGTCAATGAAATAAGCAGCTCTTTCCTTCCTTGCAGGAAGCAGGTTGGGGAGGGGAGTAGTAGGAGTGGAGGGTGGCATTCTTTCCTGCCGGGGAAGGGGCTCTGTTTCTTGACACCACTCCTCCCGGCTTCTGAACTTGGCCAGCAGCATCCGGGGGACGTGTTCCTTGTTTATCATCCTATCTCAGCCCACAAGGGGGTGTATGGTGTATCTCTCACAGGCAGAGGCCCCATCACCACTCCCAAGTCACCAGATGGAAGTGCACTGAGCTGAGGAATGTGTCTACCTCAGCGGCCTAAGGAGCTCCCAAAGGGCAGGGAGAGCCTGTGACCTAGGCTCATTTTGTTTTAAAACACTTTTCATCCCAGCACTTTGGGAGGCCGAGGCGGGTGGATCACGAGGTCAAGAGATCGAGACCATCCTGGTCAACATGGTGAAACCCCGTCTCTACTAAAAATACAAAAATTAGCTGGGCATGGTGGCACATGCCTGTAGTACCAGCTACTCAGGAGGCTGAGGCAGGAGAATTGCTTGAACCCAGGAGGCGGAGGTTGCGGTGAGCCGAGATCACGCCATTGCACTCCAGCCTGGGTAACAAGAGCGAAACTCCGTCTCAAAAAAAAAAAAAAAAACACTTTTCATAAAACATTTAAAGGTAATGTCACATTATGAAAAGTTTGAAACTAGAGAATGAAAAAGATCACCCCAAATCCCTCCATCCTGATTCAAGATTGTTTTTGTTGTTGTTTTTCTTTTTTTCTTTCTTTCTTTTTTTTTTAAGATGTAGTTCTGCTCTTGTTGCCCAGGCTGGAGTGCAATGGCATGATCTCAGCTCACTGCAGCCTCTGTCTCCTGGGTTGAAGCAATGCTCCCACCTCAGCCTTCACAGTAGCTGGGATTACAGGGGTACGACACCGTGCCTGGCTAATTTTTGCATTTTTAGTAGCGATGGGGTTTCACCATGTTGGCCAGGCTGGTCTCGAACTCCTGACCTCAGAGGATCTGCCTGCTTCAGCCTCCCAAAGTGCTAGGATTACAGGCGTGAGCCACCACGCCCTGCCTGTTGTTGTTTTAAGAGACAGGGCTTGCTTTATTGCCCAGGCTGTGGTGAACTAGTGAGATCACTGCAGCCTCGAACTCCTTGGGCTCAACTGATCCTCCCACCTTAGCCTCCTGAGTGGCTGGGGCTACAGGAATGCATCACCATGCCTGGCTAATTTATTTTTATTTTTTGTAGAGATGGCGGTGTGTGTGGGGAGTGTCTCGTTATGTTGCCAAGGCTGGTCTTGAACTCCTGGCCTCAAGCAACCCTCCCGCCGCAGCCTCCCAAAATGCTGAGATTACAGGCTTGAGCCACAGTTCCCAGCCCTAAGATCGGTTTTTATTTTGTTGAATTTCCATAATCTAGTAAAGTACATGCTCAAATATCATTCAAATGTGGAATGAATTAATAAAAGGCAACACATACTGAGCACTTCATTATGTGCCAGGAATTGTTTCAAGTGTTTCATTTCACATTTACTGGTCCATTTAATATTCACAACATGAGGTGGGTATTATCATGATCATTACCATCTTCATTTATTTTATTTTTTCTGAACACCGGTGTCACTTGCCATTTCATTTAGCAATGAGGTAACTGAAGCACAGAGAGGTTCAGTAACTTGCCTAAAGTTACACAGCTGGTAACTAGAGGAGCTGGGAGTTGAACTCTGGCAGTCTTGTGCCACAGGATGTTACCGGTGCCGCTCTATTTTTGCTTATCGTAATCATTAACATACATGCAGGATTAGACTTTTTATTATGAACAATTTAAAACATAAAAAAGTAGAGAAAATAGGCTGGGCATGGTGGCTCACACCTGTAATCCCAGCACTTTGGGAGGCCAAGGTGAACAGATCACTTGAGGTGAGGAGTTAGAGACCAGCCTGGCCAACATGGTGAAACCCTGTCTCAACTAAAAATACAAAAATTAGCCGGCATGCATCTATAATCCCAGCTACTCAGGAGGCTGAGGCAGGAGAATTGCTTGAACCTGTTAGGTGGAGGTTGCAGTGAGCTGAAATGGTGCCACTGCACTCCAGCCTGGATGACTGAGCGAGACTCCGTCTCAAAAAAGGAAACATAAAGTAGAGAAAATAATATAAGGAACTTAATGTCCTCATCACACAGCTTCAATAATTATCACCTCATGGCCCATCTTATTATGTCCCCATTGTTCCCAGCCCAGATTATTTTGAAGCAAATTCAGTCACTGTATCATTTCATCCACAGATATTTTAGTATACATGTCTGAAAGGAGGACTTTTTAAATTAAAAAAAAAAAAAAACTTACCACAATTCCATTTCATGCCTAAACATTTAGAATTCCTTAATATCATTGAATACCGCGTCAGTATTCAAATTTGCCTGATAACTTAATAAAATATATATATTTTTTGAGACAGAGCTTCACTCTGTCGCCCAGGCTGGAGTGCAACAGTGCAATCTTGGCTCACTGTAACCTCTGCCTCCCGAGTTCAAGCTATTCTCCTGCCTCAGAGCCTCCCGAGTAGCTGGGATTACAGGTGCCTACTTCCACACCTGGCTAGTTTTTATAGTTTTAGTAAAGACGGAGTTTCACCGTGTTGGCCAGGCTGGTCTTGAACTCCTGACCTTGGGTGATCTGCCCGTCTTGGCCTCCCAAAGTACTGGGGTTACAGGCGTGCACCACTGCACCTGGCCTTTTTTTTCTTTCTTTTTTTTCCTGAGATGGAGTCTCACTCTATTGCCCAGGCTGGAGTGCGGTGGCCTGATCTCAGCCCACTGCAACCTCTGCCTCCCAGATTCAGTGACTCTTCTGCCTCAGCTGCCCGAGTAGCTGGGAGTACAGGTGTGGGCCACTACACCCAGCTAATTTTTTTTGTATTTTTGGTAGAGACAGGGTTTCACCATGTTGGCCAGGCTGCTCTTGAACTCCTGACCTCATGATCTGTCTGTCTCGGGCTCCCAAAGTGCTGAGATTACAGGCGTGAATCACCATACCTGGCCCCAATTTTGTTAACGAAATTGGGTATTTGTCCTGATTTTCTTCATTCTAGATTTTGCTGACTATATCCCTGGGGAATGTGTCTTCTGGTATTTTGTGTCCTTATCTTTTCATATAGCTTAGCAAACATTTCCCCATACTGCCACAGCTGCCACAGGGTTTTCACAATATGTCCTAAATGGCTTCATACTATTCTATCCAGCAGAGATACTGTAATTGTTTTCTTGTGCATTTAGGTTGCTTTTCAGTTTTTCACTAACTATAAATATTGCTGGAATGAACATCCTGACACATTGCAGCTTTTCCTGTGCATGGGATAACTTCCTTAGAATATGCTACCCGAAGTGTAATTATGGTTCTGAGGCATGAAGAATTTTTCAGCTTCTTGGCACACAGTGACAATTGTTTGTCCAAGAGTTTGTGTGTCTCCCAGCACCAAATAAGAAAGCTGTCACTCACTCTGAATAGTGCTTAGGGCTGTTCACAGCTGAAGGATGTTTAGGGAAGACATGGTAATTATGAGGGCAAAGAATTAGAGAAGGAGAAAAATGATGACAGGGATTCCAGCTAAATAAAGCAGAAAGTGATCTGTAATTTACCACAAACCTAGAGTGAGTCAGAACTCTGTTCATTCCTATTGTGAAAAAAAAATCCTTGATAAAAGGAGTTATTAATAGTGTATGACATGTCCAGTAATCTTTCTGTTAGACTGTGTATTAGTCAGAACCTTATTTGAGATGTGGTCTCAGTCTGGGTCACTGAACTTCATAGAGATGTCAGGAAACTGATCAAGATCCAGAGGGCTCAATCAATGTGATGGAGGATGAAGAATCCCAGAGAAAAATTAAAAAAGTCAAGCAGGCTCACTTTGGAAAAAATAGACACACCTTTCTTGCCTTAATGCTGGGGAGGTTTCCGTGAAAAGAACAACACTGGGTTTGCTTATGTCTGCAGAAAGATGACTACAAGGAAAGGCACCGCCACAAACCAAGAAAAACTTCCTTAAGACATAGGCAGAGCTATTTCAGACTCAGGAGATTATTTCGATCTTGGGATGATCTCTTTTGGGGCCATTGGCCCTGGAAATATTCAAGAAGCTGCCTGTTCTGCTCTGGGTGGTTCAAATATCCACCTGCCTGGTGACCACTAAGTGCCTCTGGGGGTCCCACTCCAGCTGTGTGACAACTGTTTCTTGGCAGCCCCCTGAGGAAGGAAGGGTAGGTGGAGTCCAAGTGAAGTGCTCCCCAGTTTTCCTGGGCTAGCCTCTTCCTTCCTGTTTCACTTTAGGGTGCCATGAACTGCCATTCAGAGTCAGGCTGGCATGCCATGATGACATAATCTGATCTTGCTATTCCAGCCCTGCCCTGCATAGAGTGGACTTAGAGAGAAGCTGGAGAGGGAGTTGAAACTACCCAGACAAGGCCGCTTGGTGACATGGAGAATGGGAGTGACCCAGGAGACCTCAAGAGCCATTTAGTTTAACCTCCCACAGTAATATTAAATAGATTCCTACAATGCAACAGGTGCTTTACATACAATCTTTTGGGTTCCCACAACCTTGGAGGTGGGGTTTCACATGTGTGAAATTGGAGATTAAGACAAGTAATTTGCCCAGGGTCACAATGCCAATAAAGGGGGGCCTACCCTATGTCGACCAGACAGTAATGTCTGTGCCCTTGCCTTTAGAGGATGCAGATTTGAAAACTGCAGACCAGAGCCTCTCATTCAAAACCACACAAGCTGACCTGAGACAGAAACTCAGGCTCCTTACTACTGATCAAGGAATCTACGATACGTGGCCTCTTTTGACGTCAGGTGCGGGGCGGCCAAGGATGTGGCCCTGTCCCGGGCAGCCTGGGCCAAGCATGACTGAGAAGAAGGCAGGCTCCGTTCTGGGCCCTCCAGACCCTCGCCTCAGCCAATGTGAAAAGCGCGCTCCCAGGAGGGCCCGGCAGGGCAAAGGGCCGGGCCAGTCCGTTTCTGGAGGAGCCAATCTCGGGCTAGGGCGGAGGCAGCCAAGCGCAGTGGAAAAACCCTGCACTTGGGGTCAGAATATCTGGGTTTCGATCCAGTCTGGGACCCAGCAAAGACTTACAGCAAGTGACTTACAAGTCCGAGTGTCCTCATCTGCAAAACTGGGGCAAGGGTAAAATACACTTGAAGGGCACAGAAGCAAAAGTTGGAATTGTTACGCACCAAAGTTCTGTCATGCGATCTGACCGTTGCTTCACAGTGCAACTTACAACAGTGCGGCTCCTGAGAGGCAGGGAAAGGAGCCCATAAAAACTACAACTCCCAGGAGGCGTCCGGCGGGCCGGCGCGTGGTGGTGACGTCACGGCGCGGAGCTCTGATTCGGCCGGGGCTGCCAGCGGGGAGGCTGCCGCCGCCGGTTGTTACAGTTGCTGGAGCAGCAACGGCCCCCGCACCCGGGCCCAGTTCCCGGGCCCTCGATCTCCTGCCCCGCACGGTGAGCCCAGACGGAACCGGGGTGCCCCAGGGCTAGAGGAGGGGCGAGAGAGAAGGTGGGGGCTGCTAGGGAGGCGCCCTGGGCTGGAGAGACCGGGGCCGAGTGAGTGGGGGTAGAGGGAGTGCATCAGCCGAGGGGGTGCAGCGGCTGGGGAGGTGGCAAAGGAAGAAAGTACGAGCCGCAGGCCGGTGGTGGAACGTCGGGGAGGAGCGCTTCGGCTAGGGGTGGGAGGCGGGGAGAGGCTGGGCTTCGGGAATAAAGGTTTGGCTGCCTGCATAGCTGGGTGAACCCGTGGAGGTGACGGTGGGGTCCCGGACTCGGCCGGGTTCCGAGTGCGAGGTCCCAGGCTGGGGAACAGAGCGGGACCCCTCCCCCCGCCCCCCAGCCAGAGGTCTCACTCAGAAAACCCTAACAACAGTGAGGACTCCGCCCCTTCGCTCCTCCTCTTCTCGGCTTAGTGCGGGTTCGCCTCAGCACAAGCTTTCCGCTCCCACCGACCTCCCCCAGTCGGGATAGCTGGGCCAAAGTTGAGAGGCGATCGGCTGTGGTCCTGCAGCTTGCGGGGTGGGCAGAATGGAAATGACATTGTGACGTGCTGCCACGGACTCCCCGTTGGGGGTTCCCATCCAGTCCTGGATGTTTTGTGCTCCTCATCCAGAAGACGGGAGGTTTGCTGTTGTAAGGGCTGCTCTTTTCTGGGGGAGGGAATGAGAAGGGCTCAGCTGGTGGCTGGCCTGGGGCACGGTCAGCCTTGGCTTGAGTGTCTGGCATATTGGCTGGGCCCGGATATTTTCGTGTGGAGCCAAGGGGGTGGGGAGGGAAGGAGGGGAAAAGAGCTACCAGCAAGAAAAGTGGTTAACAGAACAGAGTTGCTGCAGGCTCTGGTTTGAGGCAGGTTATGAAACCACATCAGGGCCTGGCACTAGCAGCCACCTGCCAGCTATGGCAGCAGAACTTTTCAGCTCAGCTGCTGTAGACCACTGCCAGCCTCTTCTCTCTGTTTCTCCTCATCTAGGGGAGGGCTCAGTTGGTTGTTTTACTAGTGGAAGTGATGTGTGCCCAGAGTCACACGAAAGTCTCGAGTGTTTTTTGGCTGCCAGTCCTTTTCTTAGTTTATTGATCTCTTGTTTTTCAGGGGTCTCTAGTGGTTTTCTGCTCTCAGGGCACCTAGTGTTTGGGCTTCAGGAAGAAGCATCTGAGGGTGTCGGCTAGGACCTAAGTCTGGGCTCGTTAAGTTTTGTTGGCTGCCCTGTGAAAGCCGGAAAGGTATGGGGTCTTGTGATCTGGGATTCCACAAGGCTTTTGGCACTCCGGGACAAACACTAGGAAGGGTTAGTGGGCTTTCTACACCAACAACCCGCAGGGTGGGTAACAGAGAGGTGATGGGGTGGCAATTTCCCAGGTCAGACTTGGGAAACTCTCTCCCTCTCCTTAATCAGAGGTAAGTCCTTCAGATCCCTCACTTCTCAGCTACATGTTGCCCTTCCCTCTAAGGTGGAGGCTTTTGTGTAGTAGCTGTCCCAGGGGCTGCTAGAGTAACTGAAGCCCCAGGCCCTGGGAAGGTAAACAGTCAGAGCCAGCTGTGGCTTTTTAGATCCTTGGATTTCTGTGAGGCTCAATTACCCAGCCTAATGGGCTGCGCTGATGGGTCCCAGGAGCGTCACTTCACCCAGAGCGCACCCCAGGCCTGCGCAGGGGTGTTTGCTTGTTGGGATGGTGTGTTGTGGGTCACATTTTCCCTGAGGTCTCTAAGCGTGGAGCTGTCTGAGAAGAGGACACTTGCTCCTGTTATCCTGGAAGTAAAGAACTGACTCCTGAGGATTCAGGCTTCTGTGCAGGTTTGGCTAGGATCCTCTCAGAGATAGATGGCATCCACAGGGACGTGAGGTAGGTGGCCTTCTGGGTACTTTTAGAATGTCTCCATCTAGGACTCTTCTGCCTTCCCAGGAAAGATGGAGCTGTTACCATCGTGATGACCTTATGGTCTTTAGCAGACAGGACCCTACCTCAGGTAGGGAGGTGAGCCAGTACACAGGCGCCATCTGTCCCCACCTTCTCTGATCACAGGTCCCTCAGGGATCTGGGGACAGCCAAGCTCTGGACAAGGGGCAGATCATTCCCCTCCCTTCCTTCTCTACTTCCCCCTGCTCACTGTGGGTTGTGGTCACCTCCTGGTTCCTCCTGCCACAGGCCTTCTACTGTTGGCGCTGGCAGGGGAAGGCACAGGCTAAGGTACACCTGGAAACAGGTACTGAGGGAGACTGAGGTGAGGATGGGCAGGACAGAGAGGAACGGGGGCAGGAGGGAGGCCACAGGTTCGGGTCTGTGCCCTTAGGAGGCATAGGTTGATGTGGGTTCCAGCTGTCCTTGGGAGCTCTAGGTATTGGCCGCGTTCTCTGTCCTCACCCCTCTGGTGGGGAAAAGGGCCCTGGTGGTTTGGCAGCAGAGTGGGTGGCATCACAAGGGCTGGCCTGAGTGGCTGCCAAATGGAGAAGACATCTGGATGGGTGGTTTTGTCTCACCCAGAAGGGGCACCTTCCAGGTCTGGGCAGAGGTTGTCCCTCGTCTGTTGTTTTCTCATTTCTTCTTCTCTCCCCTCTTCCGTTTTTCTACCGAATCAGTCCTCCTAAGTTAGGGTTTGGGGAGATCCAGAATTGAAAGAATTAGAGGAGGTGAGCAGAAGCAGTGACCTCAAAATAGTTCATCCACTGCTGTGTGTACCCACAGACCCCACTTCTTTTCACTCCTGATGGGAAGGGCTTCAGAGGAGACATCCCAAGTCAGGTCCTCGTGAGAGGAAGTCCAGCAGGAGTCATGCTGAGTGAGAACTCTCTCCTGGGGCCTTTGTCAGCGGAGGGCCCTCATGGGAATGCTATAGGGGGTGAGGCTGGGGGATGGGCCTTGACTTCCCTGCTATGGGGCTCCATGCCTCTTGATGACCTGTCCTCCAAAGCCCTGTCAGGCCCCTGTCCCAGTGGGGTGATGCATGAGGCAGCCTGGTGTTTATCCCAGCCCAGCAGCAGGAAATGAGTAGAGCTAAGTCCACATGGACTTTTTCTACCTTCCATGCTTGAGAATCAAAAGAGTGGAACTTCCTGGAGTTCTCAGGGAAAGAAGGACCTGCCTTTCAGCGGATCGGAGGGTGAGAGGGGGCAGGGAAAGCCGTGTGACCTGTCTGACCTGTGCTGCTTGTTTGCAGAACGGCGGAGAGGGGCGGCAGGATGAATGTGGGCACAGCGCACAGTGAGGTGAACCCCAACACACGGGTGATGAACAGCCGTGGCATCTGGCTCTCTTACGTGCTGGCCATCGGGCTCCTCCACGTCGTGTTGCTGAGCATCCCCTTCATGAGTGTCCCTGTCGTCTGGACCCTCACCAACCTCATCCACAACATGGTGAGAGCCGGCCTGCTGCCTGCCTCTGCCCTGTGGGCTGCTCTTTGGCAGGGGTGAGGGATAGGAGGAGCCTGCTGGGCCTGGCCCAGATGTCAGGGTGATGTACTGACAACATCTGCTCCAGAGCCTAGGCCCAGCCCTTATCTCTCTGCCTTGCTCCCTGTTCTGGGTTCTTGCCCTGTGCACGATGATAGGAATCAAATCTGCAGATTTGTCCATATCGCCAGGGTGGGGCGGCTGTGGGCCTGGAAGATGCACCCCTGAGAGCTGAACAAAGGGCTCCAGAGAGTTCCCAAGGCCCCTGGAGTCCTGGTGTCTAGGCTGGTGCAGAAAAGCCCTTTTCTCAAGTTTCCTTCTCGAGCCGTCTTCCACTGTTGCCCTTCTCTGCTCCCTCACCACTTGCTACCTTGCACTCTGGCTGGTAAGCAGGGGTTAGTCCCATCAACTTGCCTCCTCCCAGCTGGCACAGGGGGGTTATGAGTGGCCTGGAGGGGCAGCATCTCTGTGCCTGTCCTGTGGCCAGCTCCCCCCATGCGTTCTCATGCCAAGCCTAGCCTGTCCCCCGGGGTCCCCTTGTTCTTCTCCCGCCAGGCTCCCAGCTGCTCCATCCTGACCTCCAGCGCATATCCGCCTACCCAGCACAGGGAGACCCCAGATCACTGGGAGTTACTTGTCTGTGACTGGGTGTAGGAGCTGGGCTGGAGGGCCTTTTGCCTTTTATAGCCTCCAGCAAAGACATCTTCCTCCAGGGCATGTATATCTTCCTGCACACGGTGAAGGGGACGCCCTTCGAGACCCCGGACCAGGGCAAGGCGCGGTTGCTAACCCACTGGGAGCAGATGGACTATGGGGTCCAGTTCACGGCCTCTCGGAAGTTCTTGACCATCACACCCATCGTGCTGTGAGTGCCTGGGCTTCAGGAAGACCCCAGCAGGCAGGGCAAGGCCTGGAGGACCCTGGGGCCCAGCCATGCTTATTAGCCCTGCTCTGGCTCCTGGTGTTGGGATGAACAGAGGGAGTTGGAATATTCCTGGGTCTTACACTAGGCTCAGGCTTTGGGCTCCCTGGCCCCGTGTTTCCTCCATTAGAGCCTCCTTCCTGCTAGTGAGATAGGCCCACAGGCTTGGGGTGAAGTTGGGAGGGAGGCTGGTGCTGGTCCAGGAGGGGCCTCTTTAGCCTGAGATCTCTTGCTTCTTACTCTGGCCTGGAGACCTCTTCTTTAACTCTTTGGCTGCCAGGATTCTGCCTTCCCGCACCCAGGAATTGAGGGAGGAAGGGGTCCTCCCAACATTTTTTTTTTTTTTTTTTTTGAGATGGAGTTTTGCTCTTGTTGCCCAGGCTGGAGTGCAGTGGCATGATCTTGGCTCACTACAACCTCTGCCTCCCAGGTTCAAGCAATTCTCCTGCCTCAGCCTCCCGAGTAACTGGGATTACAGGCATGCACTACCATGCCCAGCTAATTTTGTATTTTAAGTAGAGACGGGGTTTCACCATGTTGGACAGGCTGGTTTCGAACTCCTGACCTCAAGTGATCCATCTGCCTCAGCCTCCCAAAGTGCTGGGATTACAGGCTTGAGCCACCACGCCCGGCCCAACAGTCTTTTTTATCTCTCCCCACCCTTCCCCTCCCAGGTACTTCCTCACCAGCTTCTACACCAAGTACGACCAGATCCATTTCATCCTCAACACCGTGTCCCTGATGAGCGTGCTCATCCCCAAGCTGCCCCAGCTCCACGGAGTCCGGATTTTTGGAATCAATAAGTACTGAGGGTGCAGCCCCTTCCTCTGCCCAGGGTGGCAGGGGAAGGGTAGGGGAAAAGGCCTGTGCTGTGACACTGAAGACAGAAAGAAGAAGCCTCTGGACACTACCAGAGATGGGGGTCGAGTCTCTGGGCCTAGTTTCCCCGCTCGCTTACCCCAGTAGCCAACTTGGAGTAGCTTGTAGAGTGGGGTTGGGGCGGGCCCCCTTGGGCTCTGACCTTTTCTGAATTTTTTTATCTTTTCCTTTTGCTTTTTGAATAAAGACTCCATGGAGGTGGTCACAGAATCAGCTGGGCTCCTGGGCTGAACATGGACCATGCACTGGGACAGGAGGTGGGGGTGGGGTGGGGGAAACCCCTGCTCACTTGTTTCAGGCAGCCAAAGCACTTTAACCCCTGCGTAGGGAGCAGAGGGCGGTACGGCTTCTGGATTGTTTCACTGTAATTCTGAGGTCTTTTCGATGACACGCAGTGTGTGCTTGTGTGTGTGAAAAGTAAGCGTGGGACGGGGACTTGCCCTTCTGGGCAGAGAGCTGTCTAATCCGAGTCTAGGGCTTTCGGCAGTTTCCCTGCAACCCGCCTTGGGTCCTGGTTGGGAGTGGGAAGGGTCAGGTTGGGGGAAGATGGGGTGGAGTGTGGATGGCTTGATCCCAGAGGTGAGGGGGCCAGGGCTACTGCCATCCTGGCCTGGTAGAGGCTGGGGAGCTGCAGGGAGGATAGGGAGTGGAGACTTAGAAGAATGGGGCCACGGAGCAGCAGAGCACTGATGTAAGGGAGGGAGGGGTGGGGACAGAAGCTAGACCCAGTCTTCTTTGGGATGTGGGCAGGGAGGGAAGCAGGCTTAGAGGGTTAGTTTACCCACAGAATGTAATGGTAATAGGGGAAGGAGGCTGCTGTGGGCTTCACTCCTGAGTTGGCTATTGAGGTGGGGAAGAGGCCGGTGAGTCACTATTAGTTCAGGTCCAACTTGGCCCTGACTTCTGCAGGGTACAGGGAAGCTGTGACAAACGATGGCTGCTGTGGTCCTCTGCAGGCCCTCACCCCTTAACCGCCTCGTGTAGGCTGGCACGGGGCAGGGCCTCTCGTGTGGCAGGCACATGTGGTGCTGTGAGGCCACCCCACATGGGGTCAGTGTCGGGAGTCCTGTAGACCTTTGGTCAAGCAGCACAGGGGAAGGAGCCAGGCATGGCCTGTAGGCGCTGTCTCAGCCTGCAGAGAAGAAAGTGAGGCCGGGAGCCTGAGCCTGGGCTGGAGCCTTCTCCCTTCCCCTGGCCAACTAAGGGCAGTGTTAATTTTGAAAAGGCGTGGGTACCTGTATCCTCTTCCAGGGGCCCGGGGGTGCAGGAGAGGTCACTGGCCCTGTTTTCTGCCTCCTGGCCCTGCGTCTCCCACCCCATGTATCATAGGGAACTTTCACCTTAAGATCTTTCTAAGCAACATGTGAATAGGATTTTTACTCCCTTTGTACAGTATTCTGAGAAACCCAAATAAAAGGGCAATGTGTTCCTGTTTCCCTGTGTCTGGCCTCTGCTTCCTGGAAGGCTGAGGGGAGGGGGCAGGGGTGTGGGCAGAGCTCCTGCTGAGGCTCTGATGGTGGCGGGAGGGGCTCAGCAGGGAAATCCCCCAAGGGGGCTACGAGGGAACTGACAGTGGCAGCAGTGGTCAGAGAGCAGAAATCTCTGTGCTTTTGCCTGGCTGTTCTCTGACAGGTCTTGTACCTTGGCTCCACAGGCTGGGGTGACCTGTGCCATGACCAGGGAGGGGGCAATCCAGCAATGGTTTACACATGGAGCCAGGGTCCCAAGCGGTGCCCACACCTTCCCGATGAGTCCCCCAGCCCTTCTCCAGTTTCTCACTTCTCTCTCCTAGGCCTTTCCCCAGTCACGTCTCCCCTGGGAGTGCTGCATTTCCTTCTGACCTTTCAGTGTAGGGAGTTTTCATGCTTCCTCCTCCCACCATAAGCCTGAGTGACAGGGGAAGAGGTAACTCCTGGGGACTTTCCAAAGCCAACACGGCTAAGAGAGAGAGGAGTCTTATAGCAAGGAATCCTTATCTCCCGAGGGCACTGACTGTCCAGCGTGTTGTGGGCAGTATCAGCTGCTATTCTCAGGACAGGCACAAAGTCCCAGGTAGAAGGGAGGAGCTTCCCCATCTCTGGCCCTGGTCCAGCATGACAGCACCCTTGGAGTGAGTGTCAGAAAGAGTGTGGGATATGTGCCCAAGTCCAGCCACCACCCCTCTCTTGAGTAGGGCCCACACAGTACTGGGAAGAGAAACGTGGCCACTGCTCTCACTCCTGGGAGTAGGGGTGCCCTGGTTGCTTTCACCAGCCTGCAAGAGTACAGTCAGGGTGAGATACTGGGGAACATCCACATCCCAGCTCTGCCACTTATTAGCCATGTTGCTTTGTCAACTTTTCTGAGCTTCAGTTGCTTCCGCTGACGTGTAAGGATAATGCCTCTTAGGGCCGTTGTGAGCGTTAGCACAGTGCCTGGCATATAGTAAATAATGTATGGTAGCCATATTATTATTATTGTAATTGTTACCACCACCACTGTTGTCTGGCTGTTTATTTATTTATTATTTATTTGTTTGTTTATTGTCACCCAGGCTGGAGTGCAGCGGTGCACTCTTGGCTCACAGCAACCTCCGCCTCCCAGGTTCAAGTGATTCTTCTGCCTCAGCCTCCTAACTAGCTGGGATTACAGGTGTGCACCACCACATCTGGCTAATTTGTGTGTGTGTAGAGATAGGATTTCGCCATGTTGGCCAGGCTGGTCTTGAACTTCTGGCCTCAAGTGATCTGCCCACCTTGGCCTCCCAGAGTGCTGGGATTATAGGCAGAGCCCCTGGGCCTGGCCTCTGTCATCTCTTTAAATGTTCTTTCAGAACTGAGGCATGCAAAGGCTGGAAGACAGGCTGGGTTCACCCGGGTGGTTATCTCTGAGAGAGGACATGGGTGAGGCCAGAGGCCTCTCTCCCTGGAGAAGGAAGTAGGTGGAGAAGGTGGGTGGCATCCAGATAAGGAAGACCAGCGTGTGTACACGGGAGCACGGGATGGGGAAGGAGGCTGAGTGCTCCTTATAGGCCCACCCTGTTCTTTCCAGGTGTTAGCTGCTGTTGTCATGGGTCTTCACTGTGGACCACAGCATGGCATTTGGGCAGCTGGTTCTGCTGGGTTACTGTCCACATGTCCTGGGCACAGCCATAGCCATTGCCTGCTGGCACTGGATAGCCACCCATATTCCATTTCTCTATTCCAAATATACTGGATTGCATGGCCCAGCGTGCCATGGTGTGCACCATTGTCTGGCCCAAACTCACCTAGAATACATATCAGGATTTCCTAACCACTCCTTGGGTCCAAGAAGAAGAAGGAATTCTGGCCTTATCTGCTTCCAGATCAGTTATAAGGTGGCTTATCTAAAGGCTTGGGAGGTGGGGCGCCCAGCCCTACTCACCTGTCCTTGTACCTGGACAAGTTTCAGTTTCATTATTTTAACTTCCTGAGATTCAGAGGCTAGGAACTGTGCAGAGATTTGCAGAGGGGATCCTCACAACTTCCATTTCTGGTGAACAGTTGAGGTTGGAGAGGAGGTGGGTAGCACCTGAGATGGGCACTCTTTCTAGACCGCTAAAATTCCCAGGTTGGTAGTGAATTGAGGTGATGGGGGCAGAGACAAGAGAAGGGAACCGTGAGTAGATAAGTGCCTGGGTCAGGCAGAAGGGATGCAGGGTAACGTGGCCAGAGGCAAGATGGGGAAGTGAATCCCAGGAAGCTTTTGTTTCTTCTGAGGCTGACATACCACCACCTCATAAATGGTTGGTAGGGAGGCACGCATCCAACTGCCTTGCAGAATACAGCAAGGCAGAGAGCCCAAGAATCAGAGCCAAGGGAAGATGATCAGTTGAGGTTAGTAATGTGAAGTCTGGCAGCCATGCCCGTCGTCCCTCCCTGGTTCCTCTGTTCATCAACGTTGGGGTGGGTCTGGCTGGGGCATGGTGGGCCTGCCTTTTCATCCCTCAGCCCCTTGGAACAAGGGGGCAACTCTGCTGTGGGAGATGTAGAAAATGGGTCTCACTTTCCCTATTTGGGATGATAGCTGCTACTTTTTTCCTCCAGATGGGTTCCATGAGGGGCAGAGGAGAATCTGGGGTCTGTGATGTTTACCCCTCTTTACTGAGTCATGGCTGCCTCACCTTCTAGAAGTAGGGCAGGGAAATCATTCCAGATCCTGCTTGTCCTGGAACCTTTGGCTTTTCCTTGACCTCAGGCTGCCAAACATGGAAGGTTTAAATACTTGAACCAATACCCTCCTCCCCAAAACTGAATTTGACTTCTATTTCCCAGTAGGTCCAGGCACAATGGTCAGCACATTTGAGGAAATCACAAGAGTTGTAGTTCAGGAAATGGATGCTGGAGGGGGTATGATTGCTGTTAGAAGCCTCACCGATGCTGGTAGATTACACTGCTTCTGTCTGGTGAGGGAGAAGGAAAGTTTCTTTGGATGCCAGTACTGCACGACAGACCTCAACCTCATGGACATTCTGGAGAAAGAGGAAGGGGACAAGCTGTTAGATGAACCGGATTCTGGGCTCCAAGGTCAGTGTAACGTAGATGAGAGGTGTCCAGCCAGGAGGCCCTGACCACTGGTACTCCATCTCCTTCTTAATTCCCCATTGTTATCAACCATATCAACCAATCAACAACAAAACTGTGGAATTTGTTTGTACACATCCACACACCTTAAGAAATGCACAGAAAAGCTGCATGGTGGGAGGAGAGTGGGAGAAGTGGAGATGTATTTACACTGGAAACCATTCCTGAATGCTCTTCCTTTTCCATTTTTTTTCCCTTGTAAAATGATCTACTTTTAATTTAGCTGAGCTCTTCTCATGTATATATCATTTAAGTGGATAAGTAATGAAGGCAGTTTTCTGACTGGTTAAGAAAGAATGCAGCGTTTAGGGCTGGAAGCACCTGGTTTCAAAGCCTGACTCTGCCTCTTATCAGTTAGGTGACCTTTGGAGAAGTTGTTTTATTGCTTTAAGTTTGTTTCCCCATGTGTCAACTCTAGAGGACTGTTGTAAGAATCGAATGAGAATAAATTACATGAATCATTTGTTACAGTGCCTTCCTCTAAAGGAGCACTCAATAAAAGTTGCTCCCATCATCTGGTGGTGGTGGTGGTGATTATCATTACCCTTTCATGTTCCCTGGATATCATGACTGAAAGGGAAGTTGCTGATGAGCAGAAATCCCTAAGGTATTGAGGGAATTTATGGAAGAGTCAATTATTCCAACCCCTGCCTCTGATCTCAGTTATTCCTGGGGTACTTGGGTTTCAGAAGCCCCAGGGTAAATGTTGAGGCTGTCACTTGGAGCCCACACTGGAATATGGTGAGGAGTTCATTATATTTTATAATGTGAAAAAATATTTCATAATATGAAAAATGGCAAGGAGTTCATAGCTCAGTCCCCTCTGATACAGTCCATTTTCTAGGGTCCAGCCATGCAGAGTTCTGTGAGCCCCTCTCTGCTGGTGTGGCGACGAGAAACTGTGGAAATAAAAGACACAAGACACCAAGAAAGAAAAAAACAGAGTTTGTGCCTGGGGGGCCACTGCCAACCAAAGTCCAGAGTCCGGCAGTGGCCCCGAGTGCCTGGACACTCTGACTTTTGTTGAGTACAAAGCAGGGGGCAGGGAAGGCAGGGTGAGGTAATGGTGGTCAGTAATAGGGTCAGGTAAATCACGTGTCTTGGAGACAGGGGTCCCAGGACTTTCAAGTAGCCGAGATGAGAAAACCTAATGCATCAGCACTTTTCACGTATTTGTCAGAAATATCAAGGACATTAAGATTATGTTACTATTATTAATTCTTATCTTCTAAGAAAAAGAGAAACCAGGTGCAGAGGTGGAGCGTGAGAGTGGACCTGGAACGTGACCGCTGAAGCACAGCATCACATAGAGACAGTTAGGGCCCCGGATGTCTGTGGGCCTCCCTGACAGCCGTCAGGCCTACCGCAAGAGCTTGGGGGAGCACAGTTTTCTCCTAACTCCCCCGAGGAAGGAGACATCTTCATCATTTTGGACATCTCCTTCCCTAGCTGGCTAAACAGCGGGCGCTTTCCCAGCACTGATGCTGCCCACAGCTGAGGCGCCCTCCAGCATGCCTGTCACACCCCCTCAGTTCCATGCTTCATAACCGATAATCATTAGTAAAATTAAAGGTTTTATTCAGTATATATCTTTATGATTATAAGTAACTATAAGATTATATAGAATTATATAAAGGAATAACTATGTGCTTCTATTTCTAATTCTTTTTTTTTTTTAAAGACAGGGTTTCACCATGTTGGTCAGGCTGGTCTTAAACTCCCAACCTCAGGTGATCTGCCCGCCTTGGCCTCCAAAGTGCTTGGATTACAGGCATGAACCACCACGCCCAGCCTCTAATTCTTTTCTAAATCAATATTTATATGGGAACAGGCTGAGGCTTCAGACCCTTGCCACGGCACTTGTGGGGTTCTCCCCACAGCATTTCTTTTTATGAGGTCTAATGCCAAGAGATGGAGAGGAGCTCTAACAACTGCCCTGAGCAGTTTTAGAGCAGACAGTGTGCCAGGCACTGCTGTAAGTGACCAGGCACAGTACCCAGATTACTTGGAAGTGGTGGACCATTCCACAAGCAGAGTTTGGTTAAGCAAGCAAGAGGCTTTTGGAGAAATTTCAGATTCACATTTTTCAAAGACAGAGTCAATTTTCTGAAAAGCAAATTGCCAAGAGCCAATGTGTTAAAAGCCAGCTCTAAAAAAAATCAGTTTGCCAAATGATCAATTCACTGAAAATGGAAAAATACTTTGACTCACAACTAGGATGTTTTGTCACAATAATATTACTCCCCAGGGACAGGGCAATGTGTTAAGTCTGGAAAAAAAAATTGACTAAGTCAGTCAACTTTCGTTAAGGAAAAGCCCATCTGTTTGGAGGCAGAGGTGAAACCAAACTTAAAAAAGAAAATCCTTACAATGATGAGAATTGATAATTTGAGTTGATTTTCAGCTTGGCCGCTCCCTATTTAAATGGGTTATTTATTTTGTAACTGTGTGTTATTCGTGTCCAATAGCACCGAATATTAAATGCATTTAATAAAGAGATCTTCCAAGCAGGCTTTGTGTGGGCAACAAGGCCTTTTTTTTTTTTTTTTTTTTTTTTATTAATTTTATGGGGAAGGGGGCAGAGGGGAGGGAAGGGGAGGAGGGCTCTCAAGGAGGGCGGCAGTTTTATTTCTTGCTTGGGTGCAGGTGGGCCGAATCTGAGAAAGGACAGGTGAAGGGGGTAAGGTGGGAATTGGCTTTATAGGTTTGGCAGTTTTTTTGGGGGTGGGGTGTTGCAGAGTAAGGTCAGTTATAGTGCTGAGGGTAGGGGCAAGGAGTATACATGACCACAAGTTCAGTTACAATGGCAGGTGGGGGTGAGGCAGAAGAGCAGTTAAGATGGCAGGATGGGTGAGAGGTGTTCACATTATCATAAGAACAGTTAAGATGGCAGGGTTGGGTGAGGGGCTCGTCCAGGGAAGCTCCGCTGGGTGATCAGGAACAATGGTGAATGCAGGCAGGGGATGGGAGACGATCAGCTGAGGCAGGCAGGACTTCAGACGCTCAGGCTCCAGGCTTGCATATGGAGACCTGACACTGTATGCTGCTGATGGCGCAGCTGAAGTATGCTTAGGGCCAGGCGCGGTGGTTCATGCCTATAATCCCAGCACTTTGGGAGGCTGAAGTAGGCAGATCACTTGAGATCAGGAGTTTGAGACCAGTCTGGCCAACATGGTGAAACCCTGTCTTTACTAAAAATATAAAAATTAGCTGCGCATGGTGGCACAGGCCTGTAATCCCAGCTACTTGGGAGGCTGAGGTGGGAGAATTGCTTGAACCTGGGAGGCGGAGGTTGCAGCGAGCCATGATTGTACCACTGCACTCCAGCCTAGCAACAGAGCATGACTGTCTCAAAAAAAAAAAAAAAAAAAAAAAGTGTGCATAGGATTTTTTGTTATTAAAGTCCATATTTTATTCATATTATCTTTTTTTTTTTGAGACCGAGTCTCCCTCTGTTGCCCAGACAGGAGTGTAATGGCACAATTTCGGCTCACTGCAACCTCTGCCTCCCAGGTTCAAGTGGTTCTCCTGCCTCAGCCTCCTGAGTAGCTGGGATTACAGGTGCCCACCCCCGTGCCCAGCTAATTTTTGTATTTTTAGTAGAGATGGGGGTTTCACCATGTTGCCCAGGCTGATCTTGAACTCCTGACTTGAAGTGATCCTCCCGCCTCAGCCTCCCAAACTGTTGGGATTACAGGCTTGAGCCACCACACCTGGCCCATATCATCTTAGTTGTGACCTAGTGTACTTTTTCTATTCCAGAATCCTGTTCAGGACCCCACATTACACTTAGTTGTCATGTCTCCCTAAGCTCCTCTTGGCTGTGACAGTTTCCCAGACTTTACCAGTTTTTGATGATCTTGGCAGTTTTGAGCAGTACTGGTCAGGCATATTGTAGAATGTCTCTCAGTTGGAATTTGGTTGATGTTTTTTTCTCATGATTAGACTGGGTTCTGGGTCTTGGGGAGAAAGACCACAGAGGTAAAGTACCATTGCTATTACATCACATCAGGGGTACGTACTATCAACTTGACCTGTCACTGCTGATGTTGACCTTGATCACCTGGCTGAGGTAATGTTTGTCAGGTGTCTCCACCAGAAGTTGCTCTTTTCCCCCTACTTCATATAGTACTCTTTATGCACATAGTTTTTATTTTTCTTTTCTCTCTGATATTTTCCTTTTCTTTCTCAAGAAGCAAATCATCCCTAAGACATTAGTGTCTCATGTACACACAAATAGTGATTTCAGGCACTGTTTTCAATTCTGTCACATTTCCACCAGTTCCAAAATGGATTTTTCTTTGGAAATCCAGCCCTGCCCATAAAACCTAGCAGTGGGAGCTCTCCCTCCCCTGTAGGTTCCCATCTGGGAGGTTGGAGACAAAGACATGCAGCCCCTTCAGCATGCCCACACATCCTTCATGAACCCG
The DNA here is from genome assembly GCA_963575295.1 of Alouatta caraya. Taxonomy (NCBI): domain Eukaryota; kingdom Metazoa; phylum Chordata; class Mammalia; order Primates; family Atelidae; genus Alouatta; species Alouatta caraya. Next base: position 1,341 of record CAUYUD010112508.1, on the reverse strand, counting down.
GGACGGCAACTGACTCAGAACCAAGGCCCTTATTAGTGCCTGATCAGTCAGGCCAGAGTCCATGCATGCGGGTGACTTTCCAGGGTTGCTTCACTTTATACTTGTGTACTTGTGCAGTTCATACAAACAACAGTGACAGAACTTTTTTTTTTTTTTTTTTGAGACAGAGTCTTGCTGTCACCCAGGCTGGAGTGCAGTGGTTTGACCTCAGCTCACAGAAACCTCTGCCTCCCTGGTTCAAGCGATTCTCCTGCCCCGGCCTCCAGAGTAGCTGGGATTACAGGTATGTGCAACCACCCTGGCTAATTTTTTATATTTTTGGTAGAGACAGGTCTTGAACTCCTGACCTCAAGTGATCCACCTGCCTCGGCCTCTCAGAGTTCTTGGATTACAGGTGTGAGCCACCACATCCTACCAAAACTGCTGAAGTTTTATTTCCCGGTCGGCTGGGGCTCCTACTTCTTTAGCTTTACTTTTCTTTGTCTCATTTCAGCCTACAAGACTGGCTTACAATTATTAAGTGGTTAGAATGTACGCCAGGCACTTGGTTAAGTGCTTAACTGCATAGTTATATTTAATTTCTTTCTTTCCTTTCCTTTTTTTTTTTTTTTTCTTGAGACAGAGAGGCAGAGTCTCAGTGTGTCATCCAGGCTGGAGTGCAGTGGCGTGATCTCAGCTCACAGCAACCTCTGCCTCCCAGGTTCAAGCGATTCTCATGCCTCAGCCTCCCAAGTAGCTGTGATTACAGGCACACACCACCAGGCCTGGCTAATTTCAGCATTTTTTAGTAGAGACGGGGTTTCACCATGTTGGCCAGGCTGGTCTCCAGCTCCTGACCGCGAGTGATCTGCCTGCCTCAGCCTCCCAAAGTGCTGGGATTACAGGTGTGAGCCACTGTGCCCAGCCTGGAACTGTACTTTTACACCAACCATGTTTCTACAACTGCAGGGGCCTTCAGACCTACAGAACTCCTTACTGTGCCATAGCCGTCTAAAGTTATATTACCTCCTGGCAGCTGCAATTCTCTGACTTAGGGAGAAACACAAAAGTTCCTTCTCTAACTATTTAATGTTCAATTCTGAGGAATAGATTACTGGTGAAATAAGCAGCTTGCTACAGTGAGACCCAGAATTTCCACTCTGGGCTACTGACATCTGCACAAACCTGGCAGTGATATAAATTTTTTTTTTTTATATATAATTTTTATTGCATTTTAGGTTTGGGGGTACATGTGAAGAACATGCAAGGTTGTTACATAGGTACACACATGGCAGTGTGATTTGCTGCCTTCCTCCCCATCACCTATATCTGGTATTTCTCCCCATGCTATCCCTCCCCAAC
>CAUYUD010112507.1:0-12497 GCA_963575295.1 Alouatta caraya | reverse complement strand
GTCCTTTCCCCATTGCTTGGATTTTGTCAGCCTTAACAAAGATCAAATGGTTGTAGGTGTGTGGATTTATGTCTCAGTTTTCTATTCCATACCATTTGTCAATGTGGCTGTTTTGTACCAGTGCATTGCTTTTTTGGTTACTATAACCTTAAAGAACAGTTTAAAGTCAAGTTGTATGATGTCTCTGGCTTTTTCTTTTTGCTCAGGATTGCTTTGGCTATTTGAGCTCTTTTTTCATTCTATATGAATTGTAGACTAGATCTTTCTAATTGTGTGAAAAATGACATTGGTAACTTGATAGGAATGGCATGGAATATGTACATTTCTTTGAATAGTATGACCCTTTTAATGATACTGATACTTCCAATTCATAAGTATGGAATATTTTCATTTATTTATGTCATTTCTAATTTATTTCAGCAGTTTTGTAGTCTTACTTGTAGAGATATTACACCTCCTTTGTTACCTGTATTCCTAGGTATTTAATTTTCTTTGTGGCTATTGTAAATGGGATCATGTTCCTGATTTGACTCTCAGCCTGGAAGTTATTAGTATATATAAATCCTACTGATTTTAGTAAACTGAATTTGTATCCTTACACTTAAGTTGTTTATCAGTTCTAGGAGCCTTTAGAAGACTCTTTAGAGTTTTCAATGTATAAAATTATATAATAAGTGAAGGAAGACAGTTTGTTTTCTTCTTTTCCTATTTGGATGGATGTTGTTTTTCTGTTGTCCAATTGTTCTGGTTAAAACCTCCTTCACTATGTTGGATAGAATTGATGAGAGTGGACATCCTTGTCTTTTTCCAGTTCTCAGGGGGAATGCTTACAGCTTTTCCTTATTCAGTATGATGCTGCCTGTGTATTTGTCATAAATGGCTCTTTTATTTTTAGATATGCTCCTTCAATGCCTAGACTGTTGATAGCTTTCATTATAAAGTAATGTTGACTTTTATCTACAGCTTTTTGTGCATCTATTGAGATGATCATATAGTTTTTGTGTTTAATTCTGTTTATGTGGTGAATCACATTTCTTGATGTGTATATGTTGAACCAATCTTACATCCCAGGAATAAAGCCTACCTTATTGTGATAAATTAACTTTTTCGTGTGCTGCTGAATTCAATTTACTAATATTATGTTGAGGACGTTTTCATCTATGTTCATCAGGGGTATTAGTCTGAAGTTGTTTTTTTTTTTTTTTCATTGTGTCACTGCCTCACTAGTTTAGTCACTTTTCACTTATCTATTAGCCAGTTAAATGTAACTGCTTGTTGATACATGTTCATGAATGATGTAATAAATATTGATATTTTCTCATGTGATTTTTGCTTATTTATGCAAGAGTCAGGAAACTCCATTCTTTCTGTTTTTAAAGCAACCATCAATTTCATTTGAAATATATAATATATATGTCTAATAGATTGTTGCATCACATAAATTATCCCAAATGTCTAAAACAATGTGACTACAAAACTCTTCAGACACAGGTGGGCTGTATTTTCTAAACTTGGTTCTGAACACCTTACCAACAGGATATTTTATATATCTTAAAGGAAGTCAGAAAGGATATACAGTCTTATAAATGCATGATGTTGCTTATTTCATTTTTAAAAACGTTTATCATTTTCATAAGATTGTTTAATACCCCAGTTTCTTTAAAGGTTTGCCATTAAAAATAACAATATTCTTTCATAGCTTCTAAGCAAAAGACCTTTCACTATTAGTTAGCAGCTTGAAAATATCAAATTTTTCAAAAGAAATGCTCTTATTAGAAAGCCTTTCCTATGATAATGAAACTTTGACTAGCGTGAATTAAATACATTTAAAATTTTTTAGATTACTTAGCACTTAATTTAAAATGATATTTTGTTCTATTTCATAAAACATAATTCAAAGAACATAACATAATTAATGTTCTTTGAAAATATTAGAAGCATTAATACTGAATATAAATTGGAAGGCAAATTAATTCTGAGCCAACTATAATACCTCTGTTGATAACTTTCCAATGATAATAATAAAATTATGACTACTTATCATACCCTAATATTTATTTAGCACTTACTATATGTCAGGAAAAGATGAATAAATCAGAGTCTGACCCTCAAAGAACTTACAGTATAATAGGGATGATAATGTAAACATGTATGCAATCACGGGATGCAGCAGTACATGAGAAGTACAAAATAAAAGTAGTTAATGTAGAATGCTAAAGGTTACAGGGGAGGAAGGTGAGCATTGATACCCTGAAACATCATAAAAGGTTTCATGGGAACGACGTAGCTGTACTGAAAGGTATAATTTCAAAATGCAGAGACAAAGGAAGAAGAAGAAATTCATAATGATGAAAACCATAATAATAAAATAGCTATGATTTATTAGGTGTTAATTCTATGTCCAACACTGGGATAAATGTGTTTCATATCTGTTAACTCATTTAATCCTACCCAGAGAGATAGGTATTAATTCTTTCTCTATTTTACAGATAAAGAGACTGAAGTTAAAAGACTTTCCCGCATTCACAGAAATATCAGATTCACCCACATTAAACTCTATTTCTAGCTACTTATAGGCATCACCAAGTAAATAAAAATAGATTCCCATTATCTGACACCTCAAAATATCTGACATCTCAGCCTCCCTAGTAGATGGGGTTACAGGCGTTCACCACCACGCCCGGTTACATTTAATGGTAGACCCCATTTTCTTTATTATTATTTTTTTTTTTCTAAGAAAATCAAGGTACATCTACAGGAAAAAATCCACTTTCTTAACTGTTAACTAGGAACAAATTTTGCTGATTCTTAGCATAGTTAGGGCTCCTAAATTAAGGATTTTATATCCCTTACACCATCTTGTAGGGAATTTATCAATAAAAGTATGACCAGAGATCCTACTTTATACAATTGGTTACGTGATGTTCTTAAGGAAATGAGTACTATGGATTTTTATCCTTACAAAAACTTAAATTATGTAAGAAATAAGTGTTTAGAAAAATCCTTAAAGCCGTATTTTTTTAAACCTCATGTATAAAGACAAGATTAACTTTGATGCACATGGTTATATTCCACTTACGTCATTTAAATGTGGTAGTTTCAGTATTTTTTATTTAATATTTCCAGTAGATGATGTTTCTACAACACCTTGTAAATTATAGTATAATTCCACTGGAAAGAACCTCAAAACATATTGTCTAGACCTTTGCTTCAATCAAATAAATGACTGAATAATCCAGAAACTTTTTTTTTTTTAGACAGTCTCGCTCTGTCGCCCAGGCTGGAGTGCAGTGGTGCACTGGCGGGATCTTGTTTCACTGCAACCTTCACCTCCCTGGCTCAAGTGATTCTCATGCCTCAGCCTCCCGAGTAGCTGGGATTGCAGGCATGCATCACCACACCTGGCTAATGTTTTTTGTATTTTTAGAAGAGACGGGGTTTTACCATGTTGGCCAGGCTGGTCTCCAACTCCTGACCTCAGGTGATCCACCTGCCTTGGCCTCCCAATGTGCTGGGTTGACAGGCGTTAGCCACCATGCCAGACCGAGAAATCTTTCTAAATCATCAAATATTAAAGGATTTTATTTTTTTATAAATTGACAATAAAACCAAGGGAAGAGGTTTACTATATTTCCAATATTTTAAATAACCTATAATCGGGCACGGTGATTCACACCTGTAATCCCAGCGCTTTGGGAGGCCGGGGCAGGCAGATCACTTGAGGTAAGGAGTTTGAGACCAGTCTCAGGTTTCACATGGTGAAACCCTGTCTCGACTAAAAATACAAAAATTAGCCAGGCATGATGGAGCACACCTGTAAGACTACTCCAGAGGCTGAGGCAGCAAAATCGCTTGAACCTCGGAGGCGGAGGTTGCAGTGAGCCAGGATCACATCACTGAACTCCAGCCTGGGTGACAGAGTGAGATTGTGTAACAAAACAGAAAAATAATAATAATATAATCTATAATCAAAAACCTGATTAGATTATTGCTTCTAAGAAATTGCAACATATTACTCCTCAACCTACCAAACAAATTAAAGCCATCCTAGAATATCCAATTACAAATTTACTTCCACTTTTATGAAAACCTCAACATTAAAATCAAATTTTAACTATCATCTTATGAGGAGTTAAAAGCAAGGTCAAGGTTTCCCGTGCTCCCTCTCTCCTTCTCCCACCTCCTACATAAGAATATTATCACTTACCATAATTTTAAACAATCTTACAGCTTACACTCAAACTTGAGAGGCATTACAGATTTTCTTTGAAAGGTTAAGTGACCAAAACAAATCTGTCCAATTTCAGCTACTGAATGTGCTTACTAGTTCAGCAGAGATTTTTCTTTGCCAGAGACATTGCCAGCTTTGATTTTGTCAGATGATTTCAAAATCTGGATAATGCTTCCACCCCGTTTTAAACGAGAGCTAACGCATTAAGATAAGAGTAGATCTTCCTGTATGTCATGTTGGAAACTTTTCACAGGCATCCGCAAGCTCCTGATATAAAAGTAACCAAGGGGTGCCAATGATGAAAGACTCTGTTGCCATGGTGTCATCTTATAAATCATCAATTATTGTCTGTTATTATGAATGTGACAACCACATACTGTCATAAAGGGATTTGCACTTTAGTCTAGTTTTAAGATTTTTTTTTCCAGCATCATTTGCTTTGTAAAAGAAATGTCATGACAACCACAGAACACTTAAGCTCGTTATCGAGCAATTCCGTATTCATTTGGACTTTGTCAGTTTGGCATTTCAGCATCCCGACCTCTTTCACATTATTGAGTACTTTATCTTTACAGTTCATAAATGTATTTCTAAGCATGAATATATAGCATAATAAGCTAAACTTAACAGAAGCAATGGGACTTTTTGGTTGCTATGACGACTTAAACTGATCAATTTTCTGTCACTATTTTTACAAAGGCACTCTCCTGTGGCCATAAATACTAATTACAAACGCAAGCCATTTGCTAACATGTTCAGTTTACAGATTAAAGCAGTTCATGCCTAATTTATCATTTAACTTGTCCTCCCACATTTGTAGTGTGGTACAGAATGAATAATAACTTCACTTGTTTACAGCATTTTCAACTTAATGTCACTAATTATTTTTGCAGTTGCTGGAATTTAGCTGTGCTGCTGCAAGTTCAGTAAACTAAATTTGTAAAGTGTAAGGAAAGATTCCTAAATGTAATTTATGGATTAAGGTTGAAATATTTGCTTAAAACTCCTTCCCATGACTGGTCATTTAAAGGAAGATAGTTATATTTCACCTAATAAAGTTGCAAAATTGTCAAGAACATTCTTGCAAGAGTGTCCATCTATTCATTTCAATCAAATAAAGAACTAACATATGTGGCTGAAAGCTGTAGTGAATAATTTAAATGAAAGTACCAGTTGATACTAGGAATGAGTAGTCTAGCTTTTGAAAGAAAGCAGTAGTTTTTGTAGTGGGGGGGCAGGGAATAACAGCACACCTTTCAGGCAGTAAAGTCATAGTACTATATAATCTAATATTAAGCCCTCCCATTCCCACCCAAACACATATTTTATATAACCCTTAAAGTCTGTACCTTTTGAGCAAGTGAGATAAAGACGGGGAGAGATCTGAATGAGAGCAATGCTACAAAATTAACTCTCATTAGAGAATTTCTGACGTTGACTAACACCTGTGGAAAATGTTAGGCCACCATTATCCCACACAGAGTTTTTTTTTTTAACTAAAACATATCTGTTTTCTAGCATTCATGAGTTACATAATGGACAAAGGTAAGCTAGTATATATAATTATGATTTAAATATTAAGAATGGAAAGACCCCCGAAACTGATCTCAACCATTGTCTCTCGCTAATCCCAAAGCCTAGAATTTGATTGAAACAAAGCTAAATTTCCCAAGCTAAATGGGTTCTTCCTACACTTCAAATATTAACCCATCATTTCCAGGGAGGCTGACAACTTCTCACATTCAAATACAATAAACATGCTTCAGCTGATTCTCTGAAAAGAGGAGCTAGAGACTGAAAAGTTTACCTCTGGGAATACATACAGAATACATTGTTTTGTTCAGGACTTGGCAAAATGGAAGACATGAGGTTCCTATTACCATCTGCAAACCATTGTCACCAAAATATATTGCGTAACAGGGCCTAACTTGCCACCCCCATCAAAGTTTCACCCTGTCTGCAATTTTTTAAAAGAAATCTTTTCCAAAACTCCTGATAACACCAATTATACATCCAGAGAAAGTAAAAATCTTTTAGTGGATCTCCTGTGGTTGCACAAGAAGGAGTGACAAAGCGCTTCCAACTGCTTCTCAACCCAGCAGCTGTAGCCTGAACACTCTAGGGCTCCACGGGCCTCCTGACAGCCTGTGCTCACAGGTGCTCCTCTTCTTCTAGCACCAGCTCAGTGACTCTGCAGCAGGAATTTTACATTACCACAGAATTGAGGTGAAAGCTCCGGTGCCCTTATTTCAAAGGAAAATCTGGTCAGCTTGAAGCAATGAAAACTAATCAGAATTCAGCCAGCCATTGGTTGGGAGCACATGCTCAGCAAAACAAAAACTGGAATCAAAACTTTTGGGGCTTTTTTTGGAGATATATATATATATATATATGTGTATGTATGTATGTATATACATAGAGAGAGCCAACTCAACTAAGTTTCTGCCTGCATTTTGTTTCATGGACTTCTAATATCAAAAATAATTTATAAAATGTCAAACTGCTATACAACACTTGGTGAGAAATAGAAAATAATGTAAGTATTAGTAATATCATTCAATTGCCCAATAAATATTCACTGAATATTGAAACCTAAATGCCAGGAAAATATGCTAGATACCAAAGATACGATGGTTAGCAACACAAAGGCATGGCCCTGACCTTTACAGTGCTTAGTAAATTTTCACTGCATTGTGCATTTTCAAGGAATTTAGGTAAGTTTTGTTTTTATTCTCATTTTTGCTTTTCATAACAATGCTGGAAGAAACATTCCTAGGTCCATTTTATGGATTAAAAGAAATAGAGACTTCTAGATGTTAAGTGATTTGCTTGTGATCAGAGCTAGTAGATGGTCCAGTGAGGAACTGAACACAAGATTTCCAACAACAAATTCCAGCCTCTTATCACTCGAACAGCATTTCTTAAAGTGCCTTTTCTGAAATACTAGTTTCCAGAACAAAAAGGTACTTCAATCAAAAAAGACTAGAAAACTTTCTATATAATATCTTTTCTTATATATTCACAAAGTAAAGTAACAAATTATAGGCTCCAAGAAGGCCTGCAGTAAACAAGTTTGTTTACCTTTATTTAATCCCATATTTCGCAAATTTATTTGACACCAAAACCCTCCCTCAGAAAAATAAAACGAGCCCACAGTGACTCAGAAACTGAAGATTAAGTAGTGTATTGGGATGTGGAATAAGAGGACAGGTTTCAGGTAGGACGTGTATGTTGGAGTTACAGAGCACATTTCCAATCTATGCATGAAAATTAGGGTGGGTGACTGTAGAGGACTATGTGGCTTTTCATTCTTTTCTTGCTGCTGGATGTTATAAAAGTAATGGGCAAATTCATAGGGTGAGAGAATAAGACTTACGTGCATTATCAGGATAATGGAAAATTTAGGAGACAAAGAAGAAAATGAAACCAAGAGAGTCTCTCCGACCCTCTTTTTTGGCCACCTCTAGCACTTTCTTAGGATCGAGTAGATCAAAAATTCCCCTGACGACTACTTAAATAAATAGCTGCTGACTCTAGGACTGGAGCATGGAATATACAAGATGAGTCTGGAATATCAAGTGAAAGAAAGTAAGGAACTGTAAGAAAAAATCCACAATATTGGAGCATGTCAAAGGTGCACAGGAACCTACTGAAAGAGCTCCCAATGGCCAAAGCTGAAACAATTTAAGCAATAAAATAAGTATTGTAGTATTGGATTATAACCCAAAGTATAAAATAAACACCTAGAAGTCTACTGCTGATATAAATAAATAATTGAATAAATACATAAATGTGAGAGAAAAGACAAATCTTCCATTTAGAAGAATTCCAAATAATTCTGCACAGTGACTGCTTTCCAAAGACTTCCAAAGAGTACGATGTAGAAAGAAAGAAAAAGAAAGAAAGTAACCCTTACAATAGAAAAACCTGACAGATACTACCTGAGCCTGTGATCAAGGTCAACCTCAAGAGTAATAAGTCAGAATAATAGTATATACCCTTCACATGATGTGATGAAAATGGCATTTTGCCTCTAGGGCCTTTCTCCCAAAAATACATAATCCCGATTTAATCATGAAAAAAGCATCAGGCAAAACCCCAGTTGAGCGACATCCTACAAGTACCTGACCAGTACTCCTCAAAACGATAAAGGTCATTGAAAACAAGGAGAGAAATTGTCACAGCTGACAGGAGTTTAAGGAGACCTGAGGATTAAATAAAGTGTGGTATCCTACATTTTGGAACACAAAAGGAACATTAGAGAAAAACTGAAGAAGTATAAATAAAGAATAAACTTAGTTAACCGTGCTTCATTAGTTGTGACAAATTGATTCAGTAATTGTAAGATGTTAACAAGAGAGGAAACTGGCTATGGGCTAAATGAGAACTCTCAGTGCAGTATTTGCTTTTTTTCTGTATTTTTCAAACTGTCCTAAAAGTAAAAGTGTATTTAAAAACACACATACTGTCTCTAAACACTTCTGTGCTGAGTCCAAGGTATTAAAAAGCGCTTTACCCTACATTAATTGTATCTAATTTAGTTCCAAAATTCAGAGAGTCATTTTTGGAGACAGACAGCTAGACAGACATAAACTATGTGATTTTAATGCTACTAAAAAGGAAAATATAGTCATCACTCTCTATCCCAGGAAAATTGGTTCCAGGACCCCCAAGCATACAAAAATGTATGGATGCTCAAGTCTCTTACGTAAAATGGGATAGTATTTGTGTATAATCTCTGCCCATCCTCCTATATGCTCTAAATCATCTCTAAATTACTTATAATATCTAATACAATATAAATGGTTGTCACACTGAATAGTTTTTGTATTTGTTTTTATTGCTGTCTTGCTATCTTAGTTGTTCATTTTTTTTTTTCAAATATTTTCAATCCAAGGATGCAGAACAATGGGTAAGGAGGGCTGCCTCTATGTATACACCATGTTTAAATGGGATGTGTCAATCAGATGTTCCAAATCCCTTCACTTAATGTTCTGAATACAGTGGGTGCGTTATTGTCAAATATAATTCATGATATTTGAATTATAAAAGTAAAAACCACTATCTTCTTTATACCTAATACGTTAGAAACGTTAATATGTGATTTAGTGGGTATTTGTAAAACTTGCAGCATAAAGCATATAACATCACTATTTTTGTAATTTATACCAGTTTCATTTTAAAGCAACAAAACAGTACAGAGCTGCTGACAAATTATATTACACTAATATACTGTTTGGCTAGGACTAGCCAGTTAAAAGGAAAATATCCAAATTGAAATGGAAATGTTCAAATGTAAATCAAAGAAAATTTTATTTATATATTTGGAAAAAGTATTCTCTATTGGAAGAGTATTTTGTAATGATAAATCAGTTCACCATCCTTTTAAAGTCCCCTAATTGTAAAGCATGGCTGCTGTTATTAACAGGCTTCAATGTTTTACATATTTTAATGGATTTTGCACATTTTTAAAAACATCTAGAACACTGTATGAGATGATCCAGCATTTTGTATCACAAATTATGAATATTGTTTACATAAATCTATTGATTGAGCTACACATTTTTTACATCTCACCTTTCTAATGAATTTATTTTAAGTCAACTTCACATTTTCTTGCTGATTCATTTTATATTTGCCCTCTTTTGAACATTAAAATTAGTTTAAAAACAAAAACTCCAATGATAGCCTAAAATAACAAAAGATCTTTAGAGTCCTCATACACTGGGAGAAGAACCCATTGAGCAAATGAATTCTTTGTATTGAAAACCCAGTGTTATCAAAAACAGAAAGCAGGTCATGTCTTTAGGGCACGTTGCCATGGAACATAATTCCTTCAAGGACTACAAGCCATAATAGTCCTATTTCTTAACATTATTTTTGGAGCATTCATCAAGATGTATTACAAACCCTACCAATTTACGGACAATGCCTTGCCTTTTCAAATGCATTCATAGTGGGTCTTAGAATCAACTCCATTTTAGAAACTAATTAGTTACACTGACAAACTTTTAAGAATAGGGCTATACAATTTTAGAAAATGTCACCACCCTTTTGTAAATTAATGATATGTTCCCCATTGCACAATAATAGGTAGTTATGAGCCTTTCCTCTTTATCCTGTCTCAGTCATTTAGTTACATCTACCCTGTGCCCTCCAGAGAAATTCATGGTCTGTCACCCTACTCATTGGTGTATAGATTTATGGATATTTTAGCAGCCTCTTCATTTTCATGTCACTAAGCAACTCTTTTGAGTTTAAAAGAAAGGACAGACTTCACCTGAACATTCAGATAAGTATCCTCCAATTTCAAAAGTCTACTTTCTTTCTGTAACCCCACTCTGCTTTCATTTTTAAAGAAACACATAGCCTGAGACAACTTTGCATTATTAAATGTACATGCAGAACATTACATTATTATGCTACACATGGCTAAGAAATTTTAGTATTCACAGGATTATGGTAATTAAGTCATCCTTCACTTTGGGTGATGTGACACTTGCTTGACTATAATGTCACTCCGCTTAAGGTCTGTGTAAACATTATCTTAGTCACTCTGCATTACATTTCCAACTGTGAGAAAAATTACAAGGTCAGAGTGGACAAGAATGTAGATAATCCCAAACACACAGCACGGAAATGACTTGCTCGAGGTTCAAACTGGGTTTTCAATAATAACAAAAGGGAATATTTTATAGTAATATTATAGTATTATTATCTAGATGCCATCCTCGGCATGGCACATGAGTATTCTTGAAGTCAGTGGTAAAGACAAACGTGTCCATGGTTTTGATGCTTTTTGGATAAAAGATAACAAATTTTGTTTGCCAAGGCTTTGCTCAGACAACAAAAGTGGGGATACTCAATAAGGAGTAGTTCATGGAATGACTGCAATCGGTTCTGCAAATAGAGATCTATCAACGCCTCAAATACATATAGGATTTCTGAATAACGCAGGTGATAAAGGCCATACAACAATGTTCATATTTCCTCCTTTCTTCTTTTTTAATAAATACTGTGCAACTGCAACATAATTTTTAAGGAGAGTGCTAATTTCCCAATAGTCTTATCAGTTACTTGGTGAACTATGTCCAAGAAGTGTTGCCTTGAAAATGTTCTAAATTACATCTTTGAAACTGCATTAAAGGTTTTAGGATAGCTTGTGTTTTAAGTGATTTATTTCATGTTTATGAAAAAAGTTAGCTAACCTAATTTAATTTCCACATAGAATAGGTAGGATCTGGGCAAAAATACTGTAGATTATCTTGACAGAGGTTTTGATGCTCTGAGCTAGTGGAAGCAACACAATAAAACAGTGGTTTCCAGAGTGGGCTTACACTAAAAGCAGGATGCCAATTAGCAAAAACAGCAATGAAAAGTCTTAAATATGGGCCCCATTGTCAGTTAACAAACAGGCTCAAAGCATCTTATGTAGGATTCTCTAGGCTTATTGTCACATTTGGACAATGAGGTGTATGCATGTGAATTGTATTCATCTGAAGATAATTTGAACAAAGTGTGTGAACCACAATTTTCTTGTAATATCTGGTGTTGAAACTCTGTAGGAGGTCAATTCACTCTCTAGGAATGCTATAGTCAAAACATTTTCCCAGGACTACTTATAGAAAGAGAGGTCTCTAAAAACGTCTTCATCACAAGAGATTAACTGATTTATATTTTGTTTGCCAGAACTGCCACCTTCCCTAAGTAGAAGCTTCACTCATAACCAGTGTTCAGTGTCCTCACTGGTTAAGTTTTCTGTTTAAAAGTCATTCAAAACAGCAGGTATTCTGTGCTAGCGAGAGGGGTGTGTGTGTGTGTGTGTGTGTGTGTGTATGTAAATGAAGCATATTTGCAACTCTAGGAGTTTAAATAAAATCAGTTTCTACTGGTTCCCTTTTCTATTTTAATCTCCTCTAATATGAGACAGTTTGATTTCTAACTCAATGGCCTTTCCTGTACACATAAAATCTAAGAAAAGCTGAATGTTCTGTATTAAACCTCAGGATAAAGATCCAGATCTTTCTAATAAAAAGTCTCTCTCTGAACATACAATCTAATTACTTATCCCATTATTCAAAAAGAAATAAAAGGGGCACATGTTTCAGAACCTCCTGAGGCTGTGTCATGGGCTCGTGTCCGAAAGAAAGGAAGGAAGGAAGGAAGGAAGGAAGGAAGGAGAGAGAAGGAGGGACAGAGAGAGAGAGGGAGGGAGGGTAGAAAATACAAGAAAACAGTCTTTTAAATTAGTTTGTCCACCACTGGA
>CAUYUD010112506.1:0-27957 GCA_963575295.1 Alouatta caraya | reverse complement strand
CCACCATGCCCAGCTAATTTTTGTATTTTTAGTAGAGACGGGATTTCACCATGTTGACCAGGATGGTCTCGATCTCTTGACCTCGTGATCCACCCGCCTTGGCCTCCCAAAGTGCTGGGATTACAGGCGTGAGCCACCGCGCCCGACCAATTTGTCTTTTTTTTGAGATGGAGTCTTGCACTGTCACCCAGGCTGAAGTGCAGCGGTGCTATCTGGGCTCACTGCAACCTCCACCTCCTGGGATCAAGTGATTCTTCTGCCTCAGCCTCCTGAGTAGCTGAGACTACAGGCGCATGTCCCCACACCCGGCTAATTTTTTGTATTTTTAGTAGAGACGGAGCTTCATTATGTTGGCCAGGCTAGCCTCTCCTGACTTTGCGATCTGCCCACCTTGGCCTCCCAAATTGCTGGGATTACAGGTGTGAGCCACTATTCCTGGCTCTGTAGTGTATTTTTACGTATGTATGTATTTATTTTTTGACACAGGGTCTCTCTTTGTCACCCAAGCTAGAGTGCAGTGGCACAATCATAGCTCACTGTAGTCTTGACCTCCTGGACTCAAGTGATCCTCCCCATCTCAGCTTAGTCCCAAGGCTGGGCCTACAGGCACACCATACCCAGATAGTTTTAAAATTTTTTTGCAGAGATGAGGTTTCGCCACAGTGCCCAGGCTAGTCTTGAATTTCTGAACTCAAGTCATCTTCCCATTTTAGTCTCCCAAAGTGCTGGGACTATATGTATTAGCCACTGCGCCCAGCAATTCTTTTGTTTATAAGTCACTTAGTTTATGATATTTTGTTATAGCAGCCAAGATGGACTAAGATAGCCATTCAGTGCTCACTGTCTGAAGTGTAGCCACTTGTGCTGACCCCTGGGTTTCATTCTTTATAAGAAACATAGTGGTTAAGGGATGGAAAACAGCAACACGGCACTGAGCAACATCGCACCATCGTATAATGGTAGCAATGGCATCCACAAAGAATATGGACTCTTGGCTGGGTGCAGTGGCTCATGTCTGTAATCCCAGCACTTTAGGAGGCCAAGGCAGGTGGATCACCTGAGACCAGGAGTTTGAGACCAGCCTGGCCAATATGGTAAAACCCCATCTCTACTAAATATATGAAAATTAGCAGGGTGTGGTGGTGCACACCTGTAATCCCAGCTACTTGGGAGGCTGAGGCAGGAGAAATGTTTGAACCTAGGAGGTGGAGGTTGCTGTGAGCTGAGATTGTGCCACTGCACTCTAGTTTGGGCGACAGAGTGAGACTCTGTCTAAAACGAAAAAAACGGATATGGACTCTCAGTGATGTTCACTCAGTTGGTCCCAAAGGGAACTGCAGGTAGCCAAGGAGCCTGGAAAGAGAGGGAATCTCCTCCAGTACCATGCCATTGGGCAAGGGACTGAATACAGGGAAGGCCATTTCTACCTGTAGGTGGGATATGGTAGAGAGCCCAGGTTTAGCTCCAACCTGTAGCAAGTGATTCTCCTGCCTCAGCCTCCTGAGTAGCTGGAATTACAGGCACCTGCCACCATGCCCAGGGAATTTTTGTATTTTTAGTAGAGACGGGGTTTCACCATGTTGGCTAGGCTGGTCTCAAACTCCTGTCCTCAGGTGATCCACCCACCTCGGCCTCCCAAAATGCTGGGATTACAGTTGTGAGCCACCTCACCTGGCTAGATTCCAGGTGTTTTAAGGGTTTTCCCACCCCTATCCAAATTTCCTCAAGTCCCACTTTTTGTTTTTTGGTTTTTTTCGTCATGAGGTCACATGTGGTGTGAATCTTCTGGGAGGTTATGAGGAAAGGGAGACTGGCCTTCCCTGTGGGTAGCCATCCTCCTCCTCCAGGTACTGCCAGTCAACCGACTAGTGTTGTGGTCCACACCCAGTAAGTTCACTTTGTCTAGAGTCCAACTAACCACATTTCCCTGAATTACCAGTTGTTTTGAATCAAAGGCTCACCAAACGACAAAGGTGTGTTAATACATCTGCCTCCACCTTCTTCTAGTCACCTTCAGTCTCACCATCCAGACCTAAGGGATTAACACCTTGTACTCCTTACTGGTCGATGTTATCTACTAACACCCATGGAAGGTGGACACTGCCAACCTGGGAAACGATGCTTGTGCAGTAGTTTGTATTACTTTCTTGGGAGAGGACCACTCCAAGAAAATAGTGTATTTCAGCCCATCATCACTGCCCCTGACAAAACTTCCTAACCTTAGCCATTCCACACTTAATTTCTGCCTTGACTATCAGTGAGATCTTGTGCCTCCACTGAATACTAAGCAAGTATTTGCTATCTGATCTCACCCAAGGTGTGAATTCTGGGTTTCTGTTATTTCACTTAAAAAATTTTTATATAGAAAGGCACTTTAATTGGCTCATGGTTCTGCAGGTTTTACAAGAAGCATGGTGCTGGTGTATGCTCAGCTTTTAGGCAGGGAAGTGAGAACATGTATATTACTTTCTGTTTCTGAGTGGTTTCACTTAAGATAATGGCCCCCAGTTCCAACTATGTTGAGTTCTGCATGGTTTGGGAGGCCTCAGGAAACTTACAGTTATGGTGGAAGGGGAAGCAGGCACATCTTAAATGGTGGCAGGAGAGAGAGCTATTTTGCTTTTTTAAATAGGTGTGATTCAAAGTTCTTTTTTTTTTTTTTTTTTTTTTTTTATTCCCCCCGAGGGGGTGCACCGTTCCCGGCAGTACTGCAACACCAGGTCGATGCGTGGAGTGGACGGAGCGAGCTCCTATTCCATCTCCTGGTTCCAAAAACCCATTTAACATAGCGTCCTCGGATAGAGGACGTATCAGCTGTTAAACTGATAAGAACAGATACTACACTTGCTCTTAGCCAGAAGGCCGAGAAGCGATAAACACCGCCGCCACGCAGGCCACGGTACACATTCGTCCACTCACCCTGAGCTCAGGGTGAGAAAAATCATCTTCAAGTCAAGAAGCCTTCTCTTCCCTGCCTTCTCCCGGTACTCCTTTTCACAATTGGCAAGATTGCATACGTAATAGTGTTACAAGTTTGGGGCGATATTTACTTTCTCCTTTTCCTCCCAGAGCTCCCGGGTGGAACAGCCATTTTAAATTTGCATGCCCCGCCCCACAGGCGCAAGCTCCTGTCTCCCTGCCAGCTCGCCTGCCACGGAACCGGAAAGTGCTTGTTCATCCCGGGAATGGCGGGAAAGCTCCTTCCGCTTCTAGGCCCTTCAATAGGAAAAGCCTAAAACGAGAAAGACAAGAAGAGTTCTAGGAGGCTTTTCTTTTCAACATCTCTCTCTTTCTCTCTACTTTCTCCCTTCCCATCCCCTCCCCTCCCCTCCTCCTCTTCTTTCTCTCTCTCTCTCTCTCTCTCTCTCTCTCCATCCCTCCTTTTTCTCAGTCCTGACCTGTCTGACTTTCGACATTTCTTTACACGTTTTCTTTTTCACACATACGTTGAGAGAATTGCTGGGTTGTAGGAGGAGCGGCTGCGAGAGACGGATGTCTCGAACACCGAATGAAGGAGGGAGGAGTTTATTCGGCCGGGAGACCAGGCAGTCATTTGTCAAAAAGACAGCTCCTCTAACAAAGGAAGGTTCTGCCTTTACATAGGCTTATCCTTTAGATGTTACACGTGGAAGAATCTTAGGGTCATAATTTTAGGACTCACGTGTGAAAAGGTTTCGGTTTACAGTTTCAGGAATCGCATATGAAAGGGTTCTGGTTTACAGCTTTAGGACTCACGTGTGAAAAGGTTTCTGGTGTGATCTGGTTTTCAGTAAAAACTGTGCCTTGTGGAGAGTTTCCCTAAGGCCTAGCCTGTGACCTATAGGAAGGTAAAAGCAGACGTGCCAGTCGGCCATCATTTTCTTCTATTGAAATGCGGCATGACAGTCAAAGGGGAAGTTGATCTAAGAAGCCTGGGTCTCCCTCTTCAGGGTGAGCACCTGTGTTGCCGCTAAGCGACGTCACCTTGCTGGACTTGCTTTGTTATGTGTGTTATAGACATGTGATGACATCTTTTGTGTCACTGAGCACAAGGAGACAGGGGCTTACGTCTCCGTCTCCCTCGCCATTACAGCTGAGGACTCTAATTCACTCAACAGCCCGAAGCGGTGGGCATTCTTATTAGCCACAGCCGGGATCAGATTGAGGCCAGTCCTCCGGGGCTGAATTTCAGAAGGGGTCTCTCCTCAACCCTTCAGTAATCAAAGTAAGTAATATTTCAACGCAACATGTCTTATCTCAATTATGAGATCATCAAGACATTTATCTGGATGGCTGAGTCTTTCGGTGCTCCGTACTTTGTTTTTCCATCTCAACAAGGGTTTCTCTCATTTCACTTTACATCAGTCTCCACCCGGTCATTGTCATCTCCATTCTGCTATCCTGTGAAGTGCAATATGGCAGCCAGCCATCTCAGGCTCGCAAAGTGCTGGGATTATAGGCGTGAGCCACTGCGCCCAGTCTGACTCCACACTTCTTTGAGTCTTGCTCAGCCTCAGGGGCTGGTCTGTGCCTGGGCAGCTCACCTGGGCTGGAGGGGTGCAGGAAAGAGCGGGGGTGTGGGCGAGGGGAGAAAGGAGGAGAGTCAGCAGGGGAGGACCCTCTGAGGGTGGAGAGGTGGGGAAAGACTCCAGGGGCCTGTCGGGGAGGAAGAGGAAGGTGGGGGAGGATGGGAAGGCCTGCAGATCAAGGCAAGGAAAGGAGGGCCTGCCTATCTCCACCCCCACATTCCTTCCGGGATTTTTTCCGTTCCCTTGGTTATAGAAGAATAGCAATTAGCAAATTCAGTAAAAATGGAGATTGTTTGTGAATTGGGGGCCAAGATGCATTAGTGAAGGAATGTGACAAGAACTATATATAACCCCTCTCTTGGCCCACCCACCTGTCCGGCAGAGTGAGCGATGGTCTGTTTGTTCTGGGCTGGTATGTAGCTCATTTCACTCTAGGAGCCCACCATCTGGACCTGGGCCTCGCTGCCAGTAGCTCTCGGTGACCATATATGGCAAAATGATATATGTGATAAAAAGAAGCCAAATTCCCCAATTGCGTCAGCCCCTGGAGCATGCAGCCTGCCTGGCTCGAGCCCTTTCTAGCCCTTTCCAGCCCCTCTCCCAGCCTTCTGCCCCCCACCTTTGCTCCGGAAACCGAAGGGGCTCAGAGATTGACTGGGGGAGGGGAATGCTAGGGGGCGGGGCTGCCATCCCTTCACCCGCGCTGCTCAGGCCAGCACTGACCCGAACGTTTGTTTGAGGTGGGGAGGATAATTAGCGAGGGTCTTGCCCCTGGCTTTAAACCAGGAAGATTAGAAACTAAGTGATAACTCACATTCTTTCCAGAAAGCAGCCTGGTGTGGCGCCAGTATGTATGTGGGTAGGAGGTGGGGCGCACAGTCCCACCGGGGTTCTGTCCACCGCAATCCCAAAGATCAAACGGCCCCAACATCCCTTAAATTCCCTTGAACCTTCACCTGCCAGGAAAAACGTTCAGTACACATAGCTTATCTGGGGGAATAAAATAGAATAAAATTTACACACACACAGACACACACACACACACACACACACACACACTTTCTCGCCCCAAAATTTCTTTTTTCCTTCTGCTCTGCCCTGTCCCCAGCATCCAACGCATGGCTGTGTGCGCCACCCTTCAGTGAGCTCCCACTCTGGACCAGACGGTGTAGACCAGATCCTGGCTCTCACGCAGCTGTCCTGGATGAGGCAGTGGACCACTGCCTTACGGGGCATCCAGCCAGACACAAGGGCTCAAGGAAGCTTCTGGGAGGAGGCAACACTGGAGCTGAATCTTAAAGGACAAACAGTAGTTAGCCTAATGATGGATGGGGATTAGAACCGGAAACCATGGAAACGCCTGGCTGAGGGGAGGAAGCCGGGGAGAGAGGCCAGACGGGGGTGAGGAGTGCCTCCAGGTGTGTGGAGAGACGTGAGGCTGGGAAGTAAACAGGGGCCAGAGCATAGACCCCTTTTCTAGGAGATGTTAAAGGGCCTGGGTCTCTGTTACGAACCCCCAACCCCTATCCTCCAATGTCACAGCTCAGCCCACTCTCCCAGGGCATAGGTCAGGTCACACACACACACACGCACACACACACACACAGAGATGTATACTCAATGCCACATCACATAAGCAAGGACATTTAGCAAAAGGGAAAGAAAGAAGAAAAATTATGTTCAAATGAGAACCAGGGAGAGAAGGCAAGCTTTGGGGAAGGCAGTCAGCCAGGAAGGGGAGAGGGGGAGTGGGAGTGGGAAGTGCATGGTCGGGGGAGCCAGGAGGCTGTTGATGGAAGGGGAGCTGGAGAATGCTCTGCACTCCCTGCATGGGGAAGGAACAGACAGGAGCGGAGACAGCTGGTCAGCAGAGGTGGTGGGAGTAGGGGGCAAAGCACAGTCTAGAGCCCAGCCTCCCCTATCCAAGGCTCAGCCTGGATGTCCCCTCACACTTCGCTTGCTAGGCCAGGAACTGTGGCTCCTCCTTTAGCTGACCACAGTGGCTGGGTCCTGGCTGAGGAGGTCCCTGAGAAAGCCCTCCAGTGTGGTCTAGGAGGGAGATAGGGCCTGGGGGTTCTGTCTGATGCTCCTCTTTAGTGTGGATACATTGACCAGATGTGTTCCCTGACATCCTGAAGGGCTCGAAAGCCTGTTTGAAGGGCGAGTGTCATTCACGGAACATGCCTCAGAGACCCGTGTTCCCTGAGCATTCAAAGGAGAGGGTCAGATTTTAGAACTCAGCTGAGGCTTTGCTTCCACCAGGAAACCCTCCTTGGCTCCTCAGGGCTGGACCAGGATATGTCTGTGTATTCATTTGGAAATCCGAATTCACTGCAGGGGGACACTCTCAGGGCAAGTGAAGCCGCAAGGTGCAATGTCTTTTATGACCCGCCTTTGGCCTTGGAAGCTACATGTAGTCACTTCCACTGTATTCTGTTCAGAGCTACTGCGATGCCATCAGGGAGGAGACTACGCAAGGGCACCAGTTCCAGGAGGGGACGGTCTTTGGGACCATCTTGGAGGTTGGCAGCTGCAGTCACTAAATTTTGGGGTAATTTGTCATGCAGCCATAGATAA
The DNA here is from genome assembly GCA_963575295.1 of Alouatta caraya. Classification (NCBI taxonomy): domain Eukaryota; kingdom Metazoa; phylum Chordata; class Mammalia; order Primates; family Atelidae; genus Alouatta; species Alouatta caraya. The sequence continues at coordinate 20,872 of CAUYUD010112506.1, read as the reverse complement.
CTAATAAAGGGGTAGAACCTGTCCTTGATGAGGTGCTTGGCCCAAGGTGGCAGGCAGGTGACGTTGGGTAGGACTTGACTCCGGGTGTCTATCTTAGGATTCTTTTCACAACAAGAGATTACAACATTTAATTAGTTAATTAATTAATTTAGAAAGAGTTTCGCTCTTGTAGCCCAGACTGGAGTGCAGTGGTGTGATCTCCGTTCACTGCAACTTCTGCTTCCCGGGTTCAAGTGATTCTCCTGCCTCAGCTTCCCGAGTAGCTGGGATAACAGGCACTTTCTGTCATGCCCAGGTAATTTTTGTAGTTTTAGTAGAGACGGGGTTTCCCCATGTTGGCCAGGCTGGTCTCGAACTCCTGACCTTACGTGATCCACCCACCTCGGTTTCCCAAAGTGCCGGGATTACAGACATGAGCCACCATGCCTGGCCAAAAAATTCATTATTAACTGAAGTATAGAAAGAAATGTATTGGCCCACATAATAGAAAGGCCCAGAAACCGTGCTGGTTTTGAGCAGCTGAAATGAAGATGTTAGGAGAAAGTATGTGACTCATAGTCAAATGGGACATGTGGACCAGATAGGAGCGTTTGGAGGAGAGGTCAGCAGCAGTGAGAGTGATGGGCAGTGTGATTCACTGCACTCTTCCCTCCACCTTTTTTTTTTTTTTTGAGATGGAGTTTCGCTCTTGTTGCCCAGGCTGGAGTGCAATGCTGGCTCACCACAACCTCCGCCTCCTGGGTTCAAGCAATTCTCCTGCCTCAGACTCCGAGTAGCTGGGATTACAGGCATGCGCCACCATCCCCGACTAATTATGTATTTTCAGTAGGGACGGGGTTTCTCCATGTTGGTCAGGCTCGTTTCAAACTCCCAGCCTCAGGTGATCCGCCTGCCTCGGCCTCCCAAAGTCCTGGGATTACAGGCGTGGGCCCCTGCGCCCGGCCTGTTCTCTCTACTTTTGTGTATGTGCTCAAATTTCTACAGCAAAAAAGTGAAGAACAGCAACAGCGAACAAACAGTGGAGATGTTTCTCTGTGTGTGTGTGTGTGTGTGGGGGGGTCAATTTCTTGGTTTATTTCTCGTTCTTTGCACACATAGAGGATTAACCACAGGCACATGCCTGTCTCAGCAGCTTCACAGCACAGAGCAATTCTCTGCATCCATTTGCCCCAGAGACACATGGGGACACCTCCTCCCCACAAAGCCCCCAAGACCTTCCAGATGAGGAGCTCTGTCCAGGAGCCCCCTTCTTGTCGTGGGAAGTCCACTATCTGACCCACAAATCTGTTGCCTCTATTTGTTGCTCTCCAATAAATCGATCCAAATGGAGGGCACCTGCGTTGCCAAAGGGATTGACCACTCAGCTTTGACGGATGCAAGAACAGATTCTGAGGGTAGGAACGGACATCGGTCTCGCAAACTGCCCTCTCTGCAGCTGTCAGGACTGGGCTTGTCATGTAGTAGGTAGTCCATAAATATTTGTTGAATGAATAAATATCATCAGGAAAAAAAAAAGGTTGTTGTAAGGATACACAGAACAGCCAGAACCAGAACTGGAAGTCAGATTGGAAGTGGCCCCAGGGACCCGTGGGTCTCTCTCTGCCTGTCTCTCAGGCTGTGTCTTTTCTCACTACGCACCTGCTGACATGTGGCACCTACCATGGCCTTCCAATGCCACCTCGTGGCATTCTTCACTGTCAACTTTCAGCCCCCTCCTTCCGGCAGCCTTATACTATGAGTGACTTGACTCTCTTACGTATTTGACCGCTTCCTCCAAAACAGACCCTTCCCATCAACATTTAGACATTTAGGTCTTTCCCACTGAAAGAACCAACCAATCAGCCAAGCCTCTCTAACGCAAGACCTTCTCCAGTTACTGCCTTCCTTCCCTTCATGATCAACTTCGGAAAAGGTTTTTCCACATTCCCCGTTTTCATCTCTCCCCTCACAGTTGTCGCTCATTCTGTTCCGGCTTCCGCCTCCATCTATCACTCCGTTGGTGTAAGTCTTGCTGCAGTGCCAGTGACATCCTAGTTGTTCCAGTTTTCACCTTGCATGACCTGCAGTCACACGAGACACAGATGGTCGAATTTCTCATTGAACTCACCAGGTGTTTTGCCTCTTTCTCTCTGTTGCCTCGTTTCAGCCTCCACCAGCTCAGATCCACTGCCTCAAGGTGGGATTCCTCAAGGGCCAGCCCAGGGCCCCCTTGCTGTCCATCCTGTCCTTCTCAGTGGGCAGTTGTCTGTGTTCCTTTTTTTTTTTTTTTTTTTCTGAGACAGGGTATCACTCTGTCTCAGGCTGGAGTACAGTGGCACAATCTCAGCTCACTGCAGCCTCTGTCTCCCAGGCTCAAGCCATCTTCCCACCTCAGCCTCCTGAGTAGCTGGGACAGGCGCATGCCACTACACCTGGCTACGTTTTGTGTCTTTGTAGAGACAGGGTTTCACCATGTTGCCTGGGCTGTGTGTTAGATATTTAGGCTCTTCTGTTACTATATAAACATCTATGACTCTTGTGATAATACCGCTTCCTTCTCCTTTCCTTGAAGAACAGGTTAGGATTTCCCCACCTCCCTGGGACATGGTTATGAAGATGAGAGTAAGTGACACATGTCACTTCAGGACAGAAGCTTTCAGAGTCAGCATGCAATTCATGATGTCCCTGTCTCTGCCTTCATCGTAATGGAAGCCCCTGCTGAGATGGAAGTTTCCTCAGCCTGGTTCCTGAGTGTCTGTGAGGAGCAAAGCCATCCCTAGGATCTGCTTTGGACATGTAGCAGAGCGGGAAACAGATCTCTACTGAATTAAGTTACTAAGGTTTGGAATTATTAATTTATTTATGTATCTGTTTATTTACTTGCAACATCATTGTTAGATTTTGGTACCTGGTTATTGCCAGCCTCATCAAACGAACTGGGAAGTGTTCCCTCCCGTTCTATTTTCTAAAGGAATTCGCTTAAATTGATGTTACTTCTTTCTCAGAAGTTTGATGGAATTCACCAGGGAGACTGTCTGGGCTGATGGATAGCCATGTGTTAGTGGTTTAGTTGGCCCCTTGCCTCATCATATGGGGCAGCTGCCCTCTGCTGGTGAGGGCAAAGGGCCATTGTGACAGCCTTTTCTGGGTACCTGCACTTGGTGGGTTCTGAGTTCTTGTCTAGTATCCAAGAAGAAAATCTTCAATCATCCACATGACCTCATTCTTCCTGGGTGCTGGACAAGGGCTTGGGACCCAATGAGTGGGTGAAGACAGACAATTTTGTTTTGTGATGAAAATAGCTCTCGGTGGAGACAGGAGCTGGAGACGGAATGGGAAGGGAAGGTTGTCTTCCCCAAAGTCAGTTGTCTCTTCCTCACAGTCAGGTCATCTCCCCATCTACTGACTGAGTCTTCATAAGCACAGGATGGGGAGAGGGTGCTGATTGGTTTGTGAGTGTGCAAAAAGGTTAAAGTGAAGACACCACTCAAAGGTGGGCATGACATTGTAGAAAATCAATTAGGAAAGGGTAGGTATGTATAAAATAGGTGAAGAGTGGGGATCAATCAGAGGAAAGTACATCAAACAGAAGGACAAATTCTCAATCCAGTCAAGGATTTAACTTGGAGTTTGGCTTTCAGGCTTTAAACTGTCTTTGGCTTAGAGGTGGGGTTTTACCAGGGACCTGCTCCTGTCTACCTAGGCATTTGGCTGCCTCCTGTCACTATCAATATTTCTTCTTTCATTCCTTAAATTCATAATTTGCATGCTCTCTCTCCCTCTCTCTCCTTGATCAACCTAGCCAGCTAGGAGTTTATCAATTTTGTGGATATTTTCAATGAACCAACTTTTGGCTTTGTTAATTTCCTCTGCTTATATGCTTTCTGCGTCACAAATATTGGCTGTTTTTATTATTTTTTTCTTTCTTCTACTTAAAGTTTACTTTACTCTTTTCTTCCTAGCTTTTTGAAGCGAAACCTTAGATCATTGATTTTACATCTTTCTTCTTTCCTAGTAAAGCTAAATATTTTCCTTTAAACATGCCTTTAGTTGTAAATCACAAATTTTGATAGGTTATATTTTATTTATTGTCCAGTGCAAAATAATTTTTAATTACTAATTTTCCTTGTGATTTCTTCTTCTACTCATGGGTTATTTGGAAGTGTGCATTTAATTTCCAAATATTTGGATTGTGCCAGATATCTTACTGTAACTGACTTCTAATTTCAATAAATGAAGATTTTTTGAAGATTTCAATAGTTTGAAATGTACTGAGACTTGCTTTATGGCCCGACCTGTGTTCTCTCTGGGAGAACATCCAGTGTGTACTTGGAATGTTCTACAAATGTCAATTAGGTCAAGTGGTTGATAGCATTGTTCAGATCTTCTGTCTTCTTTCTTAACCGTTGTATATATTAGCCTACCCTGACTATTACAGTCCTGAAATCTATATCTTTGGCCTGGAGTCTCTGAGCTCTAGGCCCACATCTGACTGTGTACAATACATCTTTACTTGTGTATTTCAAAGACACATCAGAATTAAGTACAGCTGGAGCTTTCCCAAGGTTCTTCATCTCTGTGGATGGAGCCTCTGCCATCCATCCGGTTCCCCAACCAAGAACCTAAGAGTCATCCCTCAGACCTTTCTTTTCTTTTCTTTTCTTTTTTTTTTTTTTGAGACAGAGTCTCACTTTGTCACCCAGGCTGGAGTACAGTGGCATGACCTCAGCTCACTGCAACCTCTGCCTCCCAGGTTCAACTGCAGTACCTCCTTGCAGATTCTCCTGCCTCAATCTCCCAAGTAGCTGGGATTACAGGTGCCTACCACCACGCCCGGCTAATTTTTGTATTTTTAGTAGAGACAGGGTTTCACCATGTTGGCTAGGCTGGTCTCAAACTCCTGACCTCAAGTGATCCGCCCGCCTTGGCCTCCCAGAGTGCTGGGATTACAGGCGTGAGCCACCGCACCCAGCTCACTTGTCTTTTTGATCCCAGCTCCGTTTCACTTCCCAGGGAGCACTTCCCCTAACCTCCGTGTCAGTTTAGGTCCTTTGAGAAGCAGACATCAAAATGGAATTAGATATGCAGGAGATTTTTGGGGGGTTAATGGTGTGAAGGATGAAGAACTGACCCATGGGTAATATCCCTTCTGTGTTTGGTCATTAGCTCAGAGCTACCTGGGCAAGGAGAAGTCTTGGTATAACACTGGGGGAGATCTGAAGGTGTGGCAGTTGGAAGCTATCAGCCAGCCACACTCCTCACAAAAGGGTCTCTTGAAGGGATACACGCATAGCACTCCTCCACGGCCACACAGCAGCTCCCTAAACCAGAACGTGTTCCTTTGATACATGTAGTCAGAGGACAAAGTTTCTTCTTTTCAGAGAACTGACCTGGGTTGCAATTATACTCGTCCTGAGCATTATTTTTATTTAAGGGGTCTGTCTCTTCTGGAGAACAGGGACAATGGACTCACTGGCCATTGTGTCTCTTGCCCATGGCACAGTGTGTTCCATAAATGCTTGTAAGAAAAAAAATGAAAGAATGAATGAGTGATTCATGACCAAGTCAGTCTCTCGGCATCCCCTAGTCCTAATTCACAAAATAGAATCTGATGGTCCAGCTCACCTTTTCCACCCTGGCCATGGGCGCCACGCAGTGAGTGCATGGGACACTGAGAGGTTGATGCTGACCCCATCCATCAGTTATGCTGGGGAGGGGCGTCGTGTGGCACAAATCTGGGGTGCCACAGTGGATTCCTCTAAAATGAGTATCTTGGAACGTCCACAAAGTCTTTGTGTACCTTTTTTTTTTTTTTTTTTTTTTGGTAAAAGCATGGCACTCCTTCACCTGACTTAATCTAGAGACTGGAATTGTGAGTAGTGCAGACACCTGTGGGTTCCCATCCCCTCAACATAAACTGTCCCAAGGGAATAGCCACAGGTCCTTATGGCTGAGGGTTCTTTTTTTTTTTTTTTTTTTTTTTTTTTCTGATGCAGAATCTTGCTCTGTCGCCCAGACTAGAGTACAGTGGCATGATCTGGGCTCACTGCAACCTCCGCCTCCTAGGTTCAAACAATTCTCCTGCCTCAGACCCTGAGTAGCTGGGATTACAGGTGTGCACCACCACACCCAGCTAATTTTTTGTATTTTTAGTAGAGACAGGGTTTCAACATGTTGGTCAGGCTGGTCTTGAACTCCTGACCTCGTGATCCGCCTGCCTCAGCCTCCCAAAGTGCTGGGATGACAGGCGTGAGCCACCACGCCTGGCCATGCCTGAGGTTTTAAATACACAAACACAGCAGCACCCCCTTACCATCCTCTCTGCTTCCCAGAAACCTATCCTTTGTTTCATTTTCCCAGAGATGTTTTAGCTGGGACAAAGGCAGCATCTCAGGACTGGACACTTCTTCTTGGATCTTATTAACATGGGATGAAAACACAGCAGTGTTAGAAACAGGGCTGTAGATGCAGACTCGATCGGAGCTCAAATCGCAGCTCCTTTACTTCCAAGCTGTAAGACTCTGGCCTGTTAACCTGTCTAAGCCCCCTTTTCTCATCTCTAAAATGGAATTAGCAGAATAGCAAAACCAAACAGGCGCTTATGAAGATGAAGCAAACCGTCTGTAGTAGCGGCTCCAAGTTCAGGGTACATGAACCTATTAGTAGCTCTGAGAAATCCTGCGGTAAAGAAAACCCAGCTTTCCCAAGCATATTTGGCAGCAGGTTTGTGAAGTACAGCCGCACGTGAAATGCTGGTGTTCTATGGAAAGCAATTTGGGAAACACTGCTCTAGAGAATGTAGCTTTTTATCTTTAGTTTACTGTGGACCTTCAAAACTACCACAAATGAGATCCAGATGGCTTTGGCCTCCTGAAAAATCATTCTGAATTGAGTCTGGGGGGTTATATCTCTGGATTTCACTGGGGAATGAATGCTGGAACTCTCCAACATGTTCATGACTGTGTGCTCTGCAGGTGTGCTGTGGATGACATTGTGAGATGCTCCTCTCTTTAATGCTGACCGACCCTTTCTCCACTCAGAGCTGCTCATGGTCACAGAGGCGTGGAATGTTTTAAGTGCACAGAAGGTTAGAGGCCAGCTTGTTTCACCTCTTCATTTTGTAGATGAGCAAACAGGTCCGGTTAGAGAGTCAGGTGACTCACCCAGGGACAGACAGAACCGAGGGGCAGAGCTCAGAACCCAGACCCAGATGCTATGCATCGAATGGATTCTGCTGGGCTCTCAGGCAGATGATGGCTCCTTGATTAGAAACAGAAACATGAGTGACCACCTGGTGGGGAACGGGAGGCCCTTTGGATCTTGGCTCCTTCCTCCGACGTGGTTATGCAGAGGGAGGTGAGGGGAAGGGCAGGATTATGGGGGAAGGTCAGGGGTCTGTGGGCCTGAGTCCAGATGGCAGTCAGCTGGGCCAAGGCACGCACCAAAGACTGCTTCCTCTTCTTTCTGGTGATTCCAAGGATGAGGAGGCAAGGAATGAACTTGCAACAGATGGAAGGGAGACCAGAAGGAATTTGGAATAGACTCAAGGCGCCCAGCTCTTAGAAAATGAGGGAGAAGTATTTTCTGCTTGGAGAGAATGTTATTTACAAGAACAGAGCAGGAATGGGGTCTGGCCTGGGTAGACTGGTGGGCTCTGGCTTGCATTTCTTGGCTGTGACAGCTCATACCAATCTGTGTTTCTAAGACAACCAGCGAACCAAATAGGAACAACAACATTACTGGTGATAAGAGGTGGCTGTTGCAGGCTGAGCCAACCCAGACAAGTTGAGCTCAAAGATCAGAAGTTTTGAGGTCAATTCTAAATTTAGAGTCCAATTTTTGAGGAAGCCAAAATGAACTCGCCTTGCATGAAGTGTGTCAGAAGGATAGAAGATACAATTCCCAAAGAGCAGCTAGTAGAGGGGGCTCGGGGGGCTGCCTTTCAGCCAGAGATGCTACTATGAGATCAAACAGCTTCTTCTTCCTTTTTCTTTAAAAAAAAAAAGAAAAAAAAAAAACCCTTAGTGTCTTTTCAAACTAAAAGCTTTGAAAGAACTGAATATCACATCCCCTCTTCTTTCTTTTCTGTTGCCTTTAAAGTGTATTCTTATTTTGAAAGACCCCCCAAAGCAACTTAGGGTGTATGTGAAAGGGGCAAAATGTAAGCCCCAGTTTCCCTTCCACACTCAGCTTCCATCTCACCCTGTATGGACCAGGCCTCACTCCCTTGTGAGTGGACACTTCAGAGCAGGAAGGCTCCAGGTTATCTACCAGAGCAGACACCTTCTGTCACCTCAAGCCAAATAATCTCCTCCTTGGCCAACTCGTGGGATTGGCACCAAGACCATGCTGATGCCAGTGTACCCCAGAGATTAGCCACTTTCGCCCCCGAGTTTTGTTGTTGTTGTTGTTGTTTTTCAGACGGAGTTTCACTCTTGTTGTCCAGGCTGGAGTGCAATGGTGGGATCTCGGCTCACTGCAACCTCTGCCTCCTGGATTCAAGCGATTCTCCTACCTCAGCCTCCCAAGTAGCTGGGACTTCAGGCGCGTGCCATCAAGCCCAGATAATTTTTGTATTTTTAGTAGAGATGGGGTTTCACCATGTTGGCCAGGATGGTCTCAATCTCTTGACTTCATGATCCACTCGCATCGGCCTCCCAAAGTGATGGGATTACAGGCATGAGCCACCACGTCCAGGCACATTGTTTTTTATTTTTTAAGAGACTGAGTGTTGCTCTGTCATGCAGGCTGGAGTGCAATGGCACCATCACAGCTCACTGCAGCCTTTAATTCCTGGGTTCAAGCAATCTTACTACTTCAGCCTCTCAAAATGCTAGTATTATAGGCATAAACCACCACGTCCAGCCCACAGCATTCTGAAGACTACTGAACAACTATAATTTTACAATTAAAATGCCGTAATTTAAAAACAGACAAAATGTACTCTTAATGGTATCTATCATCTTTGCTCACTTTTCAAGAATCAAATAATTGCTTATAATTACCATAGAGCAAAACTCTGATGCTTGGAATCATTTAAATAAATTCTTTATTTTCAAGCAATCCATGAGCAAAAGCCCTAAAATTCTTTTTTGAAACTTGAGTTTTATGGTATTAATTTTATATTTAAGAATCCAACATCTCTCTCCATAAAACAAATCTTCAAACTCCCACTGGTCTCCCACTTGCCTCTTTGTGTTACTGAGGTCCATGGTTTTTAAGATTGCTTAGAGAGGTAGAGCTTAGGAGACTAGGTGGATAGTATTCACATGCGAAGATAACTATACAATAATACCTCTGATAATGAACTTCTTTCTTTATCAAAGCCAGGCAAACTTTTAGACAAAAAAACCTCAGAAATCATGGAGAACAAAGCTGTAGATATTCACAAATATTATTCAATAAACAGTTTCTATTTGTCTTTTTCAACAAAACAGTGAAACCTCAGAGTTTTCTGCTTAAAAATTTTCTTTTTTTGTTCATTGTTTTCTTTATGTAGGAAGAAAACACTTCTGTTCTCTTCATACTCACTCGTAATCAAAATAAGAATCTGCTGTAGGTTATTTACACATATTGTTTGACTAACTAAATACACCTAAAAGTGAATGTTGATCACATCACTTAAACAGAATGTGTATTTTAGACCTATTTCTGATGTTAATAGCAAACAGATAACTTAAAATGCAGAAGACAATGTTCTAAATGATTTATACATATTAACCAATTTAATCCTTCAAACAACTCCATGAGATAAGTACCATTATTATTCTCATTTTGCAGCTGAGGAAACTGATGTACAGAGGTTAAGTAACTTGCCAGGAACCATATAGCTAATAAATGGCTGAGCAGGCATAAAAATCTTGGCAGACAGGCTCACAGTTACAATGCTGTACTGTTTCTCATTATTGCAGTTAGCATACCTATAGAAATTAGGAATAAAAAAAGGAGACCTAGCTGGGTACAGTGGTAATCCCAGCACTTTGGGAGGCCGAGATGGGTGGATCACGAGGTCAGGAGTTTGAGACCAGCCTGGCCAACATGGTGTAACCCGTCTCTACTAAAACTACAAATATTAGCCAGGCGCAGTGGCGGGTGCCTGTAATCCCAGCTATTCAGGAGACTGAGGCAGGAGAATTTGCTTGACCCTGGGAGGTGGAGGTTTCAGTGAGCCAAGATCACACCACACTGCACTCTATAGGCAATAGAGCAAGACTCCACCTCAAAAAAAAAAAAAAAAAAGATCTGAAATCATGCTTGACCATACTTTAAGGCTAATTTTGATGTTAAAGATGACTTAGACCTCTTGAGTTGCCTAGAATAAGAACTGTGTTCCCCAGTGGTAAGCTCTCTACACGCCTGGGAAAAGCAATCCAGGATGACTGATGCCTTGAAATTACTAAAACTTCATCATTAATGTTCATCAAAATGGATTTCAAAAACATTTGTTGAGCTTATGGAAGTATAAAAGAAATAAAAGTAGTAATTCCTCCTGTAAGGATCTTATAACCTATAGGAAATAATCTTTTTCTTTTGAAACTCTTAAATTTAATGTGATAAACACTGATAGAGATGAGCACAGGATATTGAGGGAACATAAGAAACTCTCACCTAATCTTGACTGAGCAGGGGGAGCTCAGGAAAACATCCTGGGAGAGTTCAACTGTGCTGAAACTTTGAGGATGAGTACCTTCCAGAGGCAGGAGAAAAAGGGAGCATGCTTAGCAGAAGGGATAGACTATGCTAAGGAAATTTTACAAGCAAAAGAGACCACGACAACATTTAGAGAGGAAGAGTGAATATTTTAAGACTGGAGCATAAGAAATAGGCAAAGCACTTCACGGATTCTGAAGAATAGAGAACCAAGTGGTAGACCCGGGCCAAATCAAAAAGGGCCAACATAAGAAAGGTTGATTTTTACTCTAAAGGTAATGAGAAACCACGAATTAATTTTACGTGACTCAATTGTGTTTGGGGAACACTATGGCAATGCAGATAGTAGCTAAGATCTTGGGCCCTAGATTTTGAGTTCTGGCTTTGCCATTTACTCACTGGGAAAACTCATGTATGTTACTTAAGCACATACGGCTTCATTTCTCTGAACATCAATTCCTCAACTATAAACCAAAAATAATAATAACATCTAATTCACAGATTTACTGAGAGGATTAAGCAAGAAGATCCGTTTAAAACACTCAGCAAAGTACTAAGTTACTCATCACTATCAGTGGTAATGTGGAAATGGATTAAGAGGGACTAAGGGGAAGCCATGAAACTAAAGAGAGGGTTACTATAATAAAGTGATAAGCAAAACCTAAAGAAGTGGCTGTGGAAAGGTCAAGAAGTCAATGGGTTCAAAACATCAAGGAGACAGCAATTCTAAGACTTAGGACAGTGTTATGTGGGAGCAGGGGATGGATAAAGATGGCCATGTTCCCCAAGACAGGGAATATGGGAGAAAAAGCATCATAGACATCTCACGGATAGAAACTTTTTATTCAACAGGTTAAAATTCACGTATCTGCCCCTCATAAACCCATTCTTCCTTCATTATCTGTAACACTGCTCTCTCATGGTTTTTCTCCTACCTCTCTGACTACTCTTTCAGATTCTTCTTTTGAGTGTCTCTTTTCCCCCTTGTCTCCCAATGTTAGTGTTTCCAAAGTTCGTGTTCCCAAGGCTTTTCTCTTTTTACTTGTCACTCTCTCTTGGGTGAGCTCGTCTACTCCCAAGGCATTAATTTGTATTCACCTGTTTACTGATGACTTTCAAATCTCTACTTCTGTCTTGGACTACTCAGCCCAGTTCCAAAACATGTACATCCACTGCATACACTGGAATATCCCAGGAGGATATTCATTCAATGTGTCTAAAACCAAACTCACTTTCCTGATAATCTGCCTAGCTCTTACATGGACCAATTTTAAAAACAAAAACAAAAAACTTTTCCTTCAGACTTTCTCTCACAGCCTCTTCCCCAACCCCCAATTTGTGACTGCATAAATTACACTTCTTTTCCAACCTTAATCCAAATCCTCCATATATTCATCCCATCAAGACAGTCTGTATTTTCTTCAAAGTCCATTTTTAGTAACTTTCATGATATTTGTTATCATTCCATTCTAAAATACATCCTTATCCCTTCTATGTTATTTCTAACTCTGATTAAAAGCACTTAAATAAATGACCTCAACTTCCTTCTTCATCTCTAAATTTCTTTCTCCACTGTCTCTTTTCTTCTCTGAGACTAAACCTCCATGTGCATACTTGATGCTAATCCTGTTCCCTGATCTGCAAAGACATGATTTATGAGAATAGTAACCTTGTCTGTCTCATTCCCCAGCTACTAGAATAATGAGTGTATAGCACATGGTAGATATTTTTAAAACATATATTGAATGCTTTAGTAACTCATGAATTATCCTCTCCTTCTGTAGCCTTTCCAGTTTTTCCCCCCTCCTTCTACATTGGGCTCTTCTGTAAATCTACAAATATGTTTAAGTCTTTTTCCAATGAAGAAAAAAAAGATTCGTATTTTCTCCAATGTCTTTCTGTCTATCACCAAACTTAAGCCACATCTTCATCATTTAATCTTTTACCACATTACCTCAGCCTCCTGAGCAGCTTGGACTACAGATGCACACCACTACTAATTTTTAAGTTTTTTCTATAGATGGGTTCTCCACAAATTGCCCCGGCTGGTCTCAAACTCCTGGGCTCAAGAGATCCAAACTCCTCAGCTTCCCAAACTGCTGGGATTACAGTCATGAGCCACCACACCTGGCCCCAGGTTAACCTTCGACACTTTGAAATGTGGTTTCCTCCTAAAACTGCCTTCTCAAAATCACAAGAGACATTCTAGTCCCTGTCTCACATTTTATCTCCTCTGAAGCTCTTTGTACATCACTGAAGACAAAAGAACACTCATTGCTTCTTAGAACTCTTCTCCAGGAGGACTTCCTTGATTCTGGCAAAGATAAGTTCCTTTATTTCCTATAAATAACCACAGCCCTCATCATGCTATTTGTAGCCATTTATTTGTCATTGTCCTGTACTAGACTTAACAATTTCTTGAAGACAGGTGTTATGTCCTTTTTTGTTGTTATTGCTGAGATAGTGTATCACTCCAATTGCCCAGGCAGGAGTGCAGTGGTGTGATCTCAGCTCACTGTAGTTTCAACCTCCCTGGGCTCAGGTGATTCTCCCACCTCAGCCTCCAAAGTAGCTAAGACCATGGGCACATGCCACTATGCCCAGCTAATTTTTTGTAGTTTTAGTAGAGACAGGCTGTTGCCCAGGCTGGTCTTGAACTCCTGGACTCAAGTAATCCACCTGCATCAGTCTTCCAAGGTGCTGGGATTACAAGCGTGAGCCACCGCAGCCAGCCAGAGTCATATCTTAATCAGTGTAATCCCACTATATGGCACTGTGACTGCTCAATAAATATTTGTTGAATAAATGAATATTGCCATCAGATCAATGCCTAAAAGAGTCTAGGAATACTGGAGAATCAGAGTGTAGGTTAAAATAAGGATGACAGTTGACATTTTAGGGGAAAATGGCAAGTAAAAGTAGTATGACAGGCAATGGACTCTCAAAAAGCAGTGTAATTCACGTATTCACTCATTCATTCGACATTTACTATGAGCAAGCCAAATAAGATAAGACACAGTGTCTGTCCTCACAGAACTGTCTTATAATCAAAAGGTGAAGGTTTGGTGTGGAGTGTTAAAAATTGGTAGAAAATAGGAGTAAGATACTATGTCACTTAAGAGTAACTCTAAATCTAATGTTAAAATATAGGGACCGTTTGGAAGTCCACAGCCAGCTGCTTCTGGTCTACTCACTTTTGTAATTTAGGTCCATTAGTAGGAGTACTCAAACTTTAGTATGCATAAGGAACACCTGGGGATCTTATTAAAGAAGCAGAAGTCCTGACTGTGGATCCCAGAAGTCCTGATTCCACAGATACACAAATCTATATTTTAACAAGCATCACAAGTGATTATGATGCTTTTGGTCTGTACAGCATACTACTGTAAAGTCCTAAGTCATTCATGTTATAATTTTACCATATCTGAGGTTCACCTATAATATTATTTTCTTAGTAATTCATTTAATTGCTATATGTGTGTTAATAATTCATTTAAATTGCTGTATGTGTAAATATATACACATAAATATGTATCTCAGCCTTATCATAAGCAAGGTATTTGATGACTTTTTGGTTTTAATATATATGAAATAATACACGACCATTAAAAGCATCTGTCTCTGTTACATCAGTGGATGGGAAACAGTTTGAAAAGCACTGCTCCAAAGTTTATGCCCTGCAAACACCACATCCTGCATGCAGTCTGATATAAATTACATTGGATAACAAAAAGTTCCAGGGCAATGAGGTTCGGCAGAATTGTGCTTCAGAAGAGTGCACTACAAAACCCAAAAATGATTTTTTAAATTAATGTTCTAATTATTACAAAACGGCATTATGAAAATCCTCCCCATAATGTAAAAATATTGACTTATTTTTAAAAGTGTTTTGTCTTTTATTCTGGTACTTAACTCTCCGGATATTCTTGAGCTGACACCTGAGCCAACCCCAATAGCTAAAGCATAGAATTTAAAAGCAGCAGTCGAAACAAAATGAAGATAGAGCTGTGCTCCTGATCCACAATAAAACACTCATCTATTTTATTTACAATTATATTTGATTAGGACTGATAATTCAGTTCAAAGGTATTAACTTGATAGCTCTTTCTTTTCCTTCAACCTCATAACAATTTATAATAGCAGGCAAAATTATACAGCAAAAAATATCAGGGGAATAATTGTATCTCAGGAAGCTCTATTCCTTAAAGGCTTTGCCAACTCACAACCACAAACAGAAAAGACAATTAAAATATTTCACAAATGAAAGGTTGTGCTGATATTAAGCCTGTAAAGACAATATTCTGCTCTAAATTATGTTTTTGCTTCAATGGCTAAGAAAATCATTTTCCACCAAAATACTCCTGAGTGGATATCTTTTGCAGTGTGTGTCACAAGCCAGTTCTATACATGTTTAATTTCTAGTCACACTGAACAAAAACAAAAATGAATGACTTGTGGTCCTTCATCTCTACATCACTTAAGTCAGTCGGAAATTTACTTTACTACTTACTAATTTATAAAGCACTTTACCCCGTTTACTCTCTTCGCAATAGCTTCCTTACTAGTCTCCTCTGCTTTAGCCTTTTCTCTACAGTCTATTCTCCGCACGACAGCCAAAGATACCATTTAAAATGTCAGATCATTCACTCTTATAGACAAAACTCTGCAGACCTTTTCTCAGAATAAAAGTCAAAGCGTTTTAAATGGCACACCAGGCCTCTAACAACACAATCATCCCACCCCTCAGCTCCGGTCACAGGACTCTTCCCTCTATCACTTTTGCTGCAGTTACAACAGCTTCTTTGCTGTTGATTGCATACACTGGGCATATTCCAGACACAGGGCCTTTGCATTTACTGCTGCCTTTGCATTTACTGCTGCTTTTGCTCCTCCCACGTGAATCCACATGTCCCTAATCTACCATTTCCTCTGGGTCTTTGCTCACACATCATCTTCCAGGTGAGCCCTTTCATCATCACCTTACATACAATCCATACCTCTCACCCCGACGCATATTTCCTCTCCTCTTTTCCTATTTTCTTGTCCACCATACCACCTACGATTTGACATTCTGTATCTCCTGTTTAACATTTGTTTATCCCACAAGAGGAGTGAACTCCTTCTGAGTGAAGATCGTCTATCTGCTTTTTTCACTGCTTTATCCCAGTACCAAGAACAGTGTGTAGCACATAGTAGATGTTCAATAAATATTTGCTTAATGAACAACGAGTATTACTTCAACTCTAGGACTTGCAGTGTTAACTCTATTAAGAGCTAAAAGATATCCCCCAATTTCCGGGTGGCACCCGACTTTTGTGAACTTACATGCATTATCTTTTGTTTGACACATGGTTCCCTCTGATTTTTCTTAGACAGTAGTAAGACGACAGGAAAATTCCTAACCAGTGTGCAAGAAAGAAGAAAACCAATCATGCGTAACACTGATTTTAGATGATTTCTTATCCATAACCAACAGAGAAAATGCCTTCTGAATTCGTATAGTGTCTCCTCTTAAACCTAACGAAAATAAATTGACTATCTGTTGCCCTTGCCGGGGGCTGAGAAGGGGGCCAGGAGAGACGTGTAAGCCCAGGCGCCCTTCTTCAACTCTTGTGCAGTCCAACTTACTTTTTTGAGGGGGTGGGCATCATTGGAGGTCTCTGTCAGGGGATGTCTGTTTTTCACCCTTTGAGGTGCCTATTGTGCTGTGTCTTGAGAACGAGGAGAGGTGGGCGAGGAGGGGGTAAGAAGGGATGCCGTGTGCGGCTCCAACTGCCTCCGAACACAAAGTCGGGAGGCGAGGGATCCGCGCGGGGGTCTAGGGGGCCAGCGGGCGCCCGGGCCGCGCGCTCGGATCTCAGCCCCGGCCCCGGGGCGCGGGCGGGACGCGGGCTGCGCGGAGTTAGGCCCGGACAGAGCCCCATGGCCTCCCGCGGCCGGGCACGGGGCCCCGCGTACCTCACTCACCCCGGTCCCCCCCGCCCGCCACCCTTCTCGGTTACCTCGAACTCTCTTCAGCGAAATGGGATCCTTCTCCTGTTCTGCTGACATTACAGACCGCAAAGCATGACTCCCCCCCAGGCCGCGGGAATTCGGTCTCTTTGATGCTGCGGCGGTGGCTCCTCCTCCTCGCGGGGCCGCTGCGGCTGCGAGGCGAGGCTCGGAGCCGAGACACGGCCGAGGGCGGCGGGGATGCGGGCCGACTTTGCAAAGTTTGGGAGGAGGACGAGGCCTCGAGGCGGCGGGGCGGCGTGCGGGCACCGGCGGGGCTCAGCGGCGGTGGCCGGGAGCGCGGCCTGGGGGCGGCCCCCCGCCTGGGGCCGGCATGTGCTGAGGGCGAGTGCGCCGCCGCCGCCTCCTCCCACTCCTTCTTCTTCGCCGCCGCCGCCTCAGGAGCCGCGGACAGGGGAGGCAGGAGGCGGGCGGCCCGGCCCTGGCGGCACTCACAGCGCCCTCCGAGGAGGTCTGCTCTCTCGCCGCTCTCGAGTCGCAGACACAAAAGCCCCCAGACAGGAGCCGCCTGCAAAACCCGCTCTGGGGCGGGCGAGGGACGTGGCGCGGCCCCGCGGCTTCCCCGCCCTGAGCTCCCCGGCCCCGCGCGGGGACGGGCTTCGGGGGGCGGGGGCCGCTGCCTAGTCCCGCGGCGCCTCCCGCCGCCGCCGCCGCCGCCGCCTCGCGCTCCGCCTCGGCCCAGCCCCCACGGCCCGCGCGCGCCTCTCGCTCCTCGCCGGGGCTCGCGGGCCCGCGGCTTTCGCAGCTCGGGCGGGCAGCGCGCCCCTAGGGGCCGCCCCGCTCCGCGCCCAGCGCTCCCTCGCCGCCCGCCAGGCCCTAGGACGCCCGGCCCAGCGGCCGACGCGCCGGGGCCCGGCTTTCGCAAGGAAAGGGCATCTCCGAACTTCGTCGGAGGCCACAACAGAAAGCATCTCGGCCTCGCAGCTAGGGATCGGAAAGATGAACGTACCATGCGAGGAAACTTTGTAAGCGGGAGCTGGAGAGTTGTCGGCTGGCATGTGGGGATCCAGATTCCCCGACTCCGTGTCCGCGTGGCCGTGGTCTGGACACCTGTTTGTGGAATGCCTCCACTTGGTATTTTAACGACTTGACTCTTCAAGAAAGAGCGGCGTGGAATGAATACTAGAAAGGACGGTGGGGTAGAAGCGGTGACGCGGCTGTCATTTAGACGTTAAATTTTAGGAGGAACGGCGCCAGTGTGATTGTAAATGAGATGTGATCACAGTGTGATTGTAAATTAGATGCGATCGCCGGTCCACATCCTTCAGTTGGGCTGTGTGACCGGAGGCGACTTAGGTCACCTCTCTGGGTCTCTGTTTTCTGATGTATAAAAGGCAGTGGGACCACATCTCGAAGATCTCTTCCAGCTCTGACATTGTTTAACGTACTTATACGAAATTTTTTTCTGTTTTTTTGCTAGGTTTTCTGGTTATCCACTAGGCGTATTTTGATGTAAAAATCACTGACAAGCACTCATGAAGGGTGGGACGACATACACTGGCTACAGACAGGAGTCTGGTCCTTCCGGAGACAAGACACCCAACTTATTCAGCTGCAGTGTCACGGAAAACAGATGTAAACATGAAGCCAATGTACACCCTGAACAGCTGCATACCATACTGGCACCGTAGGGGCTGATCATCGTCAAAAGACATAGCGTGACCCGGGGCAAATGTTACCCTTTATCTAATACGGGTGGTCTGGAATGATGGAATTCCTGATTAGAAGAGTCAGACTAGGACAGGCTAGGGAAGATGTTCTTACAGGAGGCACTCTGAGAAGGCGCCTCTTAACCAGAATGCAAGCTTCATGCAGGCAGGATTTTGACTAGTTCACTGCTGTTTCCTCTGGTACCTAACAGTGACAAACACATAATTAAATGTTTGAGAAAATATTTATTGCTGTATGCATAAACAGACTTGAAAGTGGCCCTGGGACGACTAGGTTGGCAGGGCTTTGGTAAGTGCAATAATGCCAAAGCAAACCGTAAGATAATAAAGCATATTGGATCTAATAGTCTACCTTAAAGGGTTGTTGGAGGAAAATTTAAAAGCAGTTTGGTAAGTCAACAAAGAAATGAAGGCCAGGTGTGGTGGCTCATTCCTGTAATCCCAGCACTTTGGGAGGCTGAGGGATTACTTTAGTCCAGGAATTTGAGACCAGCCTGGGCAACAAAGTGAGACCCTTCTCTACAAAAATAATTTTTCAAAAATTACCCGGGCGAGGTGGTGCGGGCCTATAGTCCCGACTACCCAGGAGGCTGAGGCAAGAAGATCCCTTAAGCCCAGGAGTTCAAGGTTGCAATGAGCTATGATCGCACCACTGCACTTCATCCTGGGTAACAGAGCAAGACCCTGTCCCCCACCAAAAAAAAATATGGAAATGACATGTTTTTATTATATTACTCTTAGTGCAAGGATAATGGTTGAGAAAAATCATTGCTAAGAGATTCCGAGTTCCTTATTGTAATTCTCTAAAGCAAGAGGCTCAGTATGAAAATCAAGAGAAATGAATTGGGTTCTTTTTAATGATTCATCAAGAATAAAAGACTCTCTTACTTGGGAATAGTCCTTTAGATCAATTTTACTTCCAAATCTTGATGGCTGGCTTGCACATATCAGAATTACCTGGAGAGTGTTCCAAAATTTCAGATTCCTAACTCCCTCCCCAGATTTACTTGAGTGAGAATCTCTAGAAGTCTGTTTTTAAAGGCTGTCTAGGTGATTCAAAAGCAATAAGCAGATTTGATGACTTACATTTATAAAACGTGGTACACAACATTGTCACCCAAAGATATACAGAGATTGAGACGATGGTTCTTGTCTGTAAGAAGTTCACAGTTTAGGGGAGGAAGTTGAGGTTTAAAATAACATGAACAGTGCAGAGTGCCAAACACTGCAATAGACTACCATGTCAGCGGAGAACAGAAACCCTCAACTCAGCTTGGGAGGCAGATAGCTGATGATGCTTTTAGGAGAGCCTTAAAAAGAACATATGGGAGTTGTTGCCAGGGGTTGAGGGTAAAGGTTAGGTAATGAGGAGTTATTGCTTACTGAATACACTATTTCAGTTTGGGATATCAAAAATTTTCTGGAGATGGACAGTGGTGATAGTTACAATGTGAATGTAATGAATGCCACTAAATTCTACTTGAAAATGGGTAAAATGGTAAATTTTATATGTATTTTATCACAAAATGGTTGAGGTGAGAACATGTAGAAAATAAAACAGATTGCAAGGGCAAATGGAGTCTTATGATCAGAGGAAACAGTTTCCAAAGGACAAGAAGAGTGAAAACATATGAATCTTTTGGAGACTGTGAGTAGTTAGGACTGGCTGTAGCATAAGGTACGCTTTGAGAATCAACAGGAACTGATTTTGAGGAAGTAGACAAGAGGTCAGACCTCTGAAGGGCATTGCATGCCACACCAAGAATTCTGGATTTTATCCTGAAAGCAGTGGAGACGCATTGAAGAGTTTAAGCAGGTGAGTGACATATTTAGGTCTGAATTTTAGAAAGATCATTCTGGGTACTAAGTGAAAGATGGATTAGAGAGGCACAAAACATTAATATCTTAGTCTATTTGCGCTGCTATAACAGAACACCACAGACTGGGTAGTTTTTAAAGAACAGAAATTTATTCCTCACATTTCTGAAGGATAAAAACTCCTAACCTTAAGGTGCTAGCATCTAGTGAGGGCTGCTCTCCGCTTCCAAGATGGTGCTTTGAACACCATGTCCTCCAGAAGGAAGGAATGCTGTGTCTTTACAAGGCAGAAGGTAGAAAGGCAAAAAGGGGCACATTCCCTTTATCAAGCCCCTTTAGATGGGCACCTAATGAGGGAAGAATCCGCATCGTCTAACCACCTCTTAAAAGCAACACCTTGGCTGGTCCGATGGTAGTGGGTTATCAGAACTTACTAACATGAGTGTCACTGAAGCTGGTATACAACCCCCCACTGCTAAATTTGCCTGGCTTAAAAAAAAAAAAAAAAAAGCAACACCTCCTAATGCTATCATATTGTCAACACCTGAATTTTGGAGCAGACACATTCAAATCATAGCAATTAGAAATTATAATACAGGGCTGGGCACGGTGGCTCACGCCTGTAATCCCAGCACTTTGGGAGGCCGAGGCGGGTGGATCACGAGGTCAAGAGATCGAGACCATCCTGGTCAACATGGTGAAACCCCATCTCTACTAAAAATACAAAAATTAGCTGGGCATGG